>RJWM01001694.1:66757-147795 GCA_004363535.1 Dasyprocta punctata | reverse complement strand
ATGACCATTGATGTTGAACATTTTTTCATATATGTATTTGCCATTTGTATTTCTTTCTCTGAGAAGTGTGTATTCTTCTCAGCTGCCCATTTTTGGATTGGGTCCTTGAATTTTAGGGGCCTGGTTTCTTTTAATTCTTTATATGTTTTAGATAGAAGTCCTTTGTCTGATGGAAAATTGGCTAAGATATTTTCTCAGTTGGTGGGTTTTCTTTTCATTCTGTTGGAGATTTCCTTTGACATGCAAAAAACTTTTAGTAAGATGACATCCCCATTGTTGATTCTGGGAAGTGTTTCCTGTGCAATTTGATTTTTGTTCATGAACTCTCTGCCTACTCCTATGTCATCAAGATTTTTACCTACTTGGTTTTCTAGTAAGTTTAGTGTCTCTGTTTTAATATTCAGATCTTTGATCCATTTTGACTGTATTTTAGTGCATGGTGATACGCATGGATCTAGTTTTAGTTTAAAGCATATAGAAAGCCAGTTTTTCCAGCACCATTTGTTAAAGAGGCTGTCTTTCTTCCAATGTACATGTTTGGCCCCTTTGTCAAAGATGAGGTGGCTAAGTGTGTTTGTAGTTGTGGCTGTATCTTCTAATCTATTCCATTGATCTTCAGGTCTGTTTTGACTCCAGTACCATGCTGATTTTATCACAGTAGCTTTGTAGTATAGTTTCAAGTAGGGGATTGTGATGCCTCCTGCCTTCCCTTTGTTGCCCAGAATTGCCTTTGCTATTCTAGGTCTTCTCTGGTTCTAGATGAATTTCAGGAATGCTTTCTCTAGCTCTGTGAGGTAGGCAAGTGGTATTTTGATTGGGATTGCATTAAATCTGTATTACAATTTTGGGAGAACAGCCACTTTCATGATGTTTGTTCTTCCTATCCATGAACAGGGAATATCTTTCCATTTTTGGAAATCTTCAATTTCCTTCTTCAGAGTAATGTAATTTTCAGTGTATAGATCTTTCACTTGCTTTGTTAGACTGATTCCTAAGTATTTCATTTTTTTTGGATGTTATAGTGAAGGGTATGGTTTTGCTTATTTCTCTGTCAGTGACTTTGTTGTTTGTGTACAGGAATGCTATTGATTTTTGAGTGTTGACTTTGTATCCATCAACATTACTGAATTTGGTTATTACTTCTAGAAGTCTTGTAATGGATTTTTGGGGGTCTTCTAAATAGAGTATCATATCATCTGCAAATAATGATAATTTTACTTCTTCCTTTCCCATCCTTATTCCCTTTATTTCTTTCTCTTGTCTAATTGCTCTGGCTAATAGTTCCAGAACTATATTGAATAGGAGTGATGATAATGGACATCCTTGTCTTGTTCCTGATTTTAGGTTGAAAGTTTTCAATTTTTGTAGATTTAGTAAGATGTTGGCTGTTGGTTTATGATATATGGCTTTTATCATTTTGAGGTAGAGACCATCTATTCCGATTTTCTGTAGGGTTTTTATCATGAATGGGTACTGGATTTTGTCAAAAGCTTTTTCTGCATCTATTGAGATGGTCAAGTGGTTCTTGTCCTTGGCCCTGTTGATACGGTATATTACATTTATTGATTTGCATATGTTGAAACATCCCTGCATTCCTGGGATGAATCCTACTTGATCATGGTGTACAATCTTTCTGATAACTTTCTGTATTCTATTTGCCAGTATTTTATTGAGGATTTTTGCATCTATGTTCATTAGGGTGATTGGCCTATAATTTTCTTTTTTGGTTGGGTCTTTCTCTGGTTTTGGTATTAGGGTAATACTTGTTTCCAGGAATGAGTTAGGGAGATTTACTTCGCTTTCAATTTCATTGAAGAGTTTGAGAAGTGTTGGCATTAAGTCTTCCCTAAATTTCTTGTAGAATTCAGCTGTACATCCTCAGGGCCTGGGCTTTTCTTTGTTCTTAGGGTTCTAATTACATTTTCAATTTCATTAGCTGAGATTGGTTAATTCAGCAGTTTTACATCATCTTGATTCTGCTTTGGTAATTCATATGTTTCTAGGAATCTGTGCATTTCTTCTGTGTTATTGAATCTATGTCAGTAAAGGTTTTCGAAGTAGGTTTTGATGATCTTCTGTATTTCCACAGGGTCAGTAATTATTTCACCTTTTTCATTTCTTATTGCATGAATCTGAGTTTTTTCTTTCCTCTTTTTGATAAGGTTGGCTAGGGGTTTATCAATTTTATTTACTCTTTCAAAGAACCGACTCTTCGATTCATGAATTCTTTCTATTTGTTTCTTAGTTTCAATTGCATTAATTTCTGCTCTGATCTTGATAATTTCCTCCCTTCTTTGGGCTTTGCACTTGACTTGCTCTTCTTTTTTCAGAAGTTTGAGATACAGTATTAGGTTGTTTATGTGTGTTCTTTAATTTTTCTGATGTGGGAGTTTAGTGCTATAAATTTCCCTCTGAGGACTGCTTTCATTGTGTCCCAAAGGTTCCGGTAATTTGTATTTGCATTTTTATTCAATTGTAGATATTGTTTAATTTCTTTTTTAATTTCTTCTGTGACCCATTGGTTATTTAAGAGAGTATTATTTAATTTCCATGTGTGTAGGTTTTTTTTGTCATTCATTTCTAATTTTACTGTGCTATGGTCACGTAATATGCATGGAATTATTTCAGTTTCTTTGCATTTACTTAAGCATGTTTTGTGGACCAGTATATTATCTATTTTAGAGAATGATCCATGTACAGCTGAGCAGAATGTGTGTTCTGATGTTGATGGGTGCAATACTCGATACACATCTACTATGTCCATTTGTTCATACGTTTGATTTAGTTGTGTTATTTCTTTGCTGATTTTTTGTTTGGTCGATGTGTCTCTCTGTGACAGTGGAACATTAAGGTCCTCTGTAATAACTGTATTATTGTTTATTTGGTTTTTCATGTCTATTAAGAATTGTCTTACATAGTTGGGTGCTCCCATATTCGGTGCATATATATTTATGATTGTAATCTCTTCCTCTTGAAGTTTTCTCCTAAGAAGTATGTAGTGACCTTCTTTATCTCTTTTGATCATTCTTGGTTTGAAATTTGCATTGTGTGTAAACATAATAGCTATCCCTGCTTTTTTTTGGGTTCCTGTTGCATGGAGTATTGTTTTCAAGCCTTTGATTTTTAGCCTGTGAGTTTCCTTTTGAGTGAAATGTGTTTCTTGTACACAGCATATTGTTGGATTTTGTTTCTTAACCCACTCTGTGAGTTTGTTTGTTTTCTCATTGGTGAGTTGAGACCATTTACATTGATTGATATAACTGATATGTACTGACTCATCCCTGGCATATTTTTTTCTGTTGTTGGTTATCTACATTTTCTGTTTAATTATTTGCCTGACTTAGTGTCTTCCTTTTATTGTTGTTCTTTAGATTGTAGCTATATTTGTCTCTTTCTAGAGTGTCTTTTAGTACTCTTTGTAGTGTTGGTTTGGTGGCCATAAATTTCTTCAGTTGTTCTTTGTCATGGAAGTATCTTATTTCTCCGTCAATTTTTAAGGATAGTTTCGCAGGGTTCATCAATCTAGGTTGAAAGTTGTTTTCTTTCAGGATTTGAAGTACTTCCCTCTAAGCTCTTCTTGACTTAAAAGTTTGTGTTGAGAAATCTACCATGATTCTGATAGACTTTCCTTCATAGGTGATCTGTTTCTTTTCTCTGACAGCTTTTAGTATTTTGTTCTTGTGCTGTATTTCTGATACCCTAATTATTATATGTCTGGGTGAAGGTTTATTTTGGTTATGGTTAAATGGGGTTCTGTATGCCTCACTTACCTGTATATCAGATTCTCTTCCCATGTTTGGAAAAATTTTCTGCTATTATTTCTGTGAATAGTCTTTGCAGGCCATTAGTATTGACCTCTGCTTTTTCATTTATGCCTATTAATCTTATGTTATTTCACTTGACATCCTCTTGCAGCTGTTGAATTGTTGTTTTCTGGTTCTCTTATTTTTAAGAGATCTTTTCTTTCATTATCATAAGCTTCTATACTGTCTTAAAGGTCTGAGACTCTATCTTCAACTTCATTAAAGTGGTTTTTCAAATTTTCCATGGCATTTTTCATTTCCTGAATTTCCCTTTGAATCTGTTTCATGCATTCTATTTGTGTCTTATATTGTTCAAAGTTTCCATCATTTTCTTATGTTCTTCTATTTTTTGTCTTGATCTTCTTTAGATACATACAACATTTCTTTCATAATGATTGTCATTTCATTTTTTAGCTGAGAGATTATTTCTGATTTGATTTCCTCTATAGCTTCATGGAGTTCTTTCTTTACTTCAGTTGCTATCATTTCAGAAAGTTCAGTTGTGTGATTCCCATTGTCTTCTGTTTTAGTGTCTCTTGGGTTTGTTCTCAGTGGGCTGGGGGATTGAGTCTTTCTCTTGGTCTTTAGGGTTGTCATTTTCTTCTGGGACCTATGTGGCTGGGCAGGCAGCCTCCCAATGAATTGTACTGGAACACTGTGTTGGGTACAGCTTCAATCCTCCAATATCCCCATGGCTAGCCAGGGCACACCCCCAGATTATGGTGCTGGACCTTTGTGTTCTGTGGTTTGTGAGTCTGGCCGTGTGTTCCCCTGATGTACTTTGTTGGGTTGCTCTGGGGTGCAGGAATATGTGTCCTGCCAGGCTGGCCAGGTGTTCCCCTGGTGGGTTGCACTGAGACACGGGACTGCGTAGAGCTGGATCCTCTGCACAGCTAGTGCGGATGTACTCCCGTAGTGTGCTGCTGGATACTCTGCCTTACTGGGTGGGGGCCGAGCACCCACAAGTTATAACAGGAGAAGTTTAATATGAATTATATTTTTAGTGTATTCACTGCATTGGTTTTTATGTTTGTTTGTTTGTTTGTTTCATTTCATGGTAGAAACTGTATGGCAGAAAAGCCTGGTGGAGGAAAGGGCTCATATTCATGGTAGTCAGGAAGGAGAAAAAGAGAAAGGAGAAGCCAGGAGACAAGATGCAACCTGCAAATTTGTGCCCTTCAGTGACAGACCCTTACCAACAGAGCCCCATCTCCTAACAACACATTTAGGTACAAACCCCTTGTTGGATCAAAGCACTGGTGAGCCATGAAAACCCATGGTCCAGTGGCCTTCTAAAAGCCCCACCTCTGACCACATGAGATTTTGGGAGTCATTCTAGATCTAAACCATAGCACAATCACAAGAAAAATGGTTCAGAGAGCCCCAGGCAGCTGTTACTCACAGCTTATGAGCTGTGAGCTAGCGCAGAGAGGTTTCAACTGAGGGAAAGAAATGGAGTGGAGGAGAGAGCACATGAATGGGACTGGGAACTGTGGGACTCATCACCATGAGCTGGAAGTGGCAGTGAGGTCTGAGTAGACACACCTGCTGGAAGGATGGACCAGTGCACACCACACACCCCACACCCCGCCCTCCCTTTTTGTCCCTCTCTTTCTGTCAGTGAGAGTCAAGCTGACCTCCTGTATCACTCTGAGTAAGCAGCATCTTTTGACCACTCTAGCATCCCAGAGCCCACTGAGCACCGTGCAGACCTGGGAGACACCCTGACGCCTGCTGCAGACTGGTGCTCTATCCCCTGTGCTCGGTGGAGCCCCTCTGAGTCCCACTGTGTGAGGGGTGGGCTGGTGACTGATGACTGACAGCTGAGAGAGGCCAGAGATACCACTGGGCAGGGGAAGGAGTGGGCAGCTGCGTGGAGGGGGACAGTGGAGAGAAAATGTCAGGGACCAGGGACCTCAGCCCCTCTGAGCCCCACTGTGTGAGGGGGTGGGGCAGTGTCTCTTCTGTTTCTTTAAATGTCTGGTAATTTTGATCACATGACAAATGTTGAGAATTTCAATGCATTCAGTGCTGTTTATTTTGTCCATATGGTTTATTGATTGACTGATTGGTTGGTTTTTTTATAAAACACCTAAGTCCTTGGATTTTATCAATTTTGATCTCAAGATGCTTTCACAGATTTTCAGATATAATGTATGTACCTGTAAATTGTGTCCTTTCAATTGAACAGTCTTGTACCATTTATATTTTCTTCTCATAAAATATGAATTCAAACAACATTTTAATTGCCCTCATTTTACTCTTATAAAATAAAACAGTGTTCTCTATTTTTCTATGTTCTCATCTTGTTTCCTTTAGATACATTTCCAGTCTAAAAGATGTGCTGGCTATTTCACACTTTTAAATAATTATACAGTAGTAGCAAATCATGCAATGTATGTTGATTTAAAATCTTCTTTTTTTTCATTTTGACTCTTTCTCAAACTCCTGTACGATGTGTACGATGTACCCCTTGATCTATATGTACAGTTTCCTATACTGTCTCTGTGTTCCAACCATTGCTTTTCAATAATTATGTTCTAAAATCTTTTTGGCAACCATTGGATAGTTTAGCTTCTCTCAAGTTTTCAAAGAAAAACTTTTGGTTTCATATCTGTTATTCATTTTATTTCTAATTTTAATTTCATTAACTTCCATTCTTATATCTAAGATTCTTTCCCTTGACATGAATATATTTTACTTCTCTTATGTTGTTTGTTAGAGTACATTAGATTATTGATTAGAATCTTTCCATTATTTCTAATATAAGCATTCAATAAAATAAATTATTCTTCATATATGAGCTTGACAGAATTCCACAAATTCTCATATGTTCCGTTTTTAATCTATAAAATCTCATTTTTATCCTTCTTCATGGCTGACTAGTACCCCATGATAAAAAAAATCATCTTTTTTATCCATTCCTCAGTTGATGGGCATTTGGGTTGTTTCCAAGATTTAGCTATTACAAATTGTGATGGTGTAAACGTGAGTGCACAAGTATCACTGTGGTATGACGTTTTTAATTCTTCTGGGAAAATCCTTAGAAGGGGAACAGCTGGGTAAAATGGGACCTCTAATCTTAATTTTTTGAGAAATCTCCACACTGACTTCCACAGCATTTGCATCAGTCTACACTCCCACCAAGAGTGGAGAAGAGTTTCTTTTTCCCCACAGCCCCTCCAGCCTTTGTTTAGTTGATTTCTCAAAGATAGCCATTCTTTCTGTAGTGAGACAGAATCTAACTGCGAGTTTAACTTCCATGTCTCAAATGACCAACGATATTGAACATTTTTATATTGCTCACGTTGAAGCAAGTGTTTTAATTTCTCTGAAGAATTAATTTCTTCTAAAATTTCGACTGGTAAAAATATATCATTTACTTTCCAAATATTTGAGGATTTATACCTGTCATTTTTGCTACATTCTTCAGTTCCATTAAAGTTTGAGAACACATTGTCTTATTCCGTTTGTGCTGCTACAGAATAAGTAATTTGCAATGAATACAAATACACTGGCTCACAATTGTGATGCCCAGGAAATCCATAATAAAAGCATGGGTTGCCCAGGGATTTAGCTCAGTGGCATAAGCGCCTCCCTGGCAAGTGTGAAGTCGTGAGTTCCATCCATGGTACCAAAATAAATAAATAATTAAATAAAGGCCCGGAAATCTGGACATGGCCTTCTTGTTGCCTCATTCCATTCAAAAAGGACAAACTGGGCAAGAGAGAGCAAATGTTCAAACACACAGTCTCCAGACCTTTTATAGCAGTCATCAATATATTTATGAGGATGAAATGTCAATGACCTAAACAATTTCCCCTAGACTCTGTCTCCCAAAACTGTTGCACTGGAAATTATATTTACAGCATGTGCACTTTGATGATGCATTCAAAGCGTACCCATAATTTGTATGATTCCAACAACTTCAACATTGCAAGAGACATTTTATGACCCCATTTGGTGAATATTCTACCTACAGTTGAAAATAGTGTGTGTATTCATGTGGGCTAACATTGTCCTTCTGGTCTCCCTGTAATTGTGAGTATTCTGTTTACTTTTATTTACTCAGAGATGAGTGGTAATGTCTCCAATTGGAATTAGGGTTTGACAGTTTTTATTCCTGTTAGGTTTCATTGCATGTATTTGAAGCTGTATTTTTAGGTGCACACACTTATGTTTATTATGTGTTTTATTGGAATAATTCTTTTTTTCATTATGTAATATCTACTTTGTGAAGTGTCTACTGACATTTATGACATAAAAGCAGAGTGGGAAGGGGAAGTGGAGGAAATAAAGATTGAGATGTTTTATATAAATTATACCATCATAAAATTTGAATTCATTTTACATGAAGTATGAAGTTTTGCTGAGGTCCAATTTTAACATGTGAATATTCACATCTTCAAATGCCATTTATTACAAAAGATAATGATTTACTTAAACTAAGGAATGTTTTGAAAAAATGAATTGCTCATACTTCTGTGAGGTTATTTCTGGATTTTATTATGTTCCATAGATGTATGTGTCTAACCCTTAGCCAATACTGTATTGTGATTTTGACTAAAGCTTTGGAGTAAATCTTAAAAATAGGGAGAATGGTCTTTGCTCTGAATTATCATTTTGTTTTGCATTTGTATTTCTTTGTTACTTGATATGATTTTTGGATGAGTTTACCTATAGGAACAAAAGCATTCTACTGGGATTCTGCTTATCATACCTTGAATGTGCAGATGATTTTGGTAAGGATTGATTGTTTCACTGTTTTGAGACAGTTCGTGGACATAGGATTGTTCTCCTTTTATCATGGTCTTTGTTTCTGTCTTTAGCATTTTGCAGTTATCAACAAACAGATAATGTGCAGTTTTTTCTTTTTTGGTTTATGTGTGAGTATTTCACTTACTGAGGCTATTGAAGGTAGTTTTTAAATAATATTAGTTTCCAAAGTTTATAATAATTATGTGAAAATGTAATTTATGCTTACAAATCGACTGTTTACCATCAACTCTTACTAATCTCACTATTAGTTAGAAGATATGTTTGAAATTTCCTTAAATGTTTAAAGATAAATAACGATGTCTTATGAGAAATTAAAAATGAGCAACTGAAATTGACATGTCTCAGAAGAACAGATGGCCAATAAATACATGAAGAAAAGTTCATCATCTCTGATCATTAGAGAAATGCAAGTGGGAACAAGCTTGAGATTCCATCTAGTTTAAAAAAGTATGTTATGATCAACAATAAAATAATAAGAAATGCTGTGACATTATGGGAAAAATGGAACTTTTCTACATTGTTGGTCGAAATGTAAACTAGTATACTCAATTTAGAGATCAATATGGAGATGTCTCAAAAAAAGAAAAAGGAAAATTCCACCGGACCAAGTTAATCCATATGTAGGTATCTTTCAGAAAGAATGATATATTCATACCCATTTTGATAGCATCAGAACTCATAACAGTGAATTTTTAGTATCAGCCTGTATAGGATATGATATGTACCCCCAAGTGCTCATAGTTTTGATGGGGCTGAGTCTGATGCTTGTGATCAGTTTGCTGTCTAGCACCAGGATTAATGACGTGACTGCTACACCCGCCCAGGGGTGGAGTTGAGATACAGTATAAGGGAAGGCGGGTCTTCCTCTTGTTTGCTTCCCGGCTTCCGCCCTCTCTCTCGCCAGCGCAGATTGCGGCTTGCAGCTTGCAGCCGCCATGAACTGTAGCCCCGTCATCCCATGCTGCCTTGGAGCCCACTTTATGGACTGAAACTCCCGAGAAACTGTAAGAATAAACCTTTCCTTCCCTAACTTTGGGCATCAGGTATTTTGTCTCGGCAACGAGCGAAAAAGTAACTAAGACACAGCCTATGGCATATATGTCCATCAACACATGAATGGATAAAGAAAATGTGGTATTCATACACAATGGAGTACTACTCTGAGATATTTAAGGATATTTTTGAGTCATTTTTAGGAAAATGTATGTACCTTGAGACCTTAAGTAAAATAAATCAGACCCCAAACTTTATATTATCTCATGGTCTGTCTTAGATGCCACGTCCAGCACAGTTCTTGAAACTCTGAAGGGATGTTGGTTGGGATGAAGAAAAAAGTCAAGATGCAGAAAGCGGAGATCAAGTGAAGCCCTCTCCCCTAATGGGAAAAAGCAACTTCCCAGCACCTGTAGCTTGTTTATTTAGGCAATCAGCATATGAAAATGTTCATGGAGAGTTTAAATGGAGGGTGGGATCTGGGACTGGAAGAATATCTAATCTTCAGCAGAACAGCATGCCTTGGTGGTTTCATGGAGAACAAGAGGGGAAGTGTCTATATCATCAGGTGAAGGTCAAGTCACTATGTGCACTGGCTCCCTGAGCTCCAAGCACTTCCATGGGGCCCTGCCTTGCCCTAGATACCCAAGGTACAGACAGCTTCACCCCCCAAAAATAGAGACCCAAAGAATAAATAATTTGAAATACAAAATATATATACATCATAGAAAACAGGGAGATAGTTGATTTGCAAAGGTGAAATGAATTTAGAGATAAAGAGAGGGGGAAGGGAGTAGAGGGGAAGGGCAGTAAAATTAACCTATGTTATGTTCATATGCCAAATTCCCATGATGAATGTAGTCATTGTGTTCCACAACCACATATTTGTAAAATTTTAAAAATGAAAGAAATACATTTCTCTAACATCAAATTTCACTTGCCTTGGATTTGAGGGCCTTAGGAAGGTACTTAAAGTGATACAGGGTCATAAGTGTGGATCTGTATTCCTGTAAACTTGCTGTTCTTGTTAGAACAGGTAGAGACAACAGATGTCAGTCTTTTCCTCTTTCTCTTCCTCTTTCTCTCTCTTTTTCTCTCTCTGTCTGTCTCTGTCTCTGTCTCTGTCTCTCTCCCTCTCATTGCATGCACACAGAGAAGAACCCACGTGCAGATAGAGCAAAAAGGTGGTCATAAACCAGGCACAGAAACCCACCCCTCTAATCCCAGACTGGTTGTTCAAACAGGAAGTTCACAAGTTACAAGACAGCCTGGGAAATTTAGTGATACTCTGTCTCAAAAAAGTTTTTAAACCACCAGGGGCATACCTCAGTGGTAGAGTGCTAAGCTGACATGCAGGAAACCCTGGGGTCAATCATCATTAAGCAGGGGGAAAATTAAAAAGGTGATCATCTACAAACCAGGAATAGAGGCCTCATTGAAAAACCAGTTTTTTCTAATACTTTCATCAGTTTGAGGTAACGTCCAGCATTGGGAGTAGATACATTTGTTTTTTATGTTACCAAGTCTGTTATCATTGGTTGTGGGAGCATTAACAGATAATTGCACAGCATTTTAACAACAGGCAGAACAGTTATACAGAAACTGATGACTGGAACAGTAGTATGAGATAACTATTTCCAGAAAACACCTGAGAGAACTGCACTCAGCAATAGCAGGGTCAACATATGCCTGATATGAACATAGAACTACCTCCAGGAAAGACCATATGACCACTAAACAACTTCAATCAACTTAAGACGTTTCAGAAGGCTTGAACTCATATGTAGTATGTTACCTGAACAAAAGACTGAAGTTAGAAGTCAATAGTGAAGAAGTTGAGGAATTTTGCAAAATAAAGGGAAGGCTACCAATGGATTTGTATACATCCATACGATTTCTAGTCCTGTCATAAAATTACACTAACTGACTGAGTGACTTAAACTACAGACATTTATTTTCTTATGGTCCTGAAGGCTGGAAGACTGGGATGGAGTCATCCACAGGGATGCATTCTCCTGAGCTCATTTTGTTGGTTTAAATGTAATCAAAGATACGCTGTGTCTTCACATAAAATTTCTCTGTGCACGTGTACTTTTGATATCTTCCAGTGTATGTGTTGCAGACTCCTCTGTTCAAAAGGATTTTAGAGGACCAGCATCTTTTTTCCCATTACACATGTTCTGATCATTGTAACAATTTTTGTAACACAGAAAGACATTTGTTGCAAGGTGATCAGCCATGGAAATGGAGACCATGTCCGAAATCTGCCTTGCAGAGATATCAATGAGACATGTGGCATAATGATGTAAAACCTGGGAAAGGGAAACTGAACAGGAAAGGGTCAGTGATCTGCACGTGCACAATCAATCTTCATAGCTCCCCAGTGGCCATACCTACTGAAAACAGAAGCATTAACGTGATTTTATGGTGATTTTTTAAAACTGTTTGGCATCAAAATGTCATCAGTTGCACATCTGCCAGAACGCAAGTAAAGTGTGCACAGTGTTCACAAGAGCAGCCTCCCATTCCTGGAAAAATAACCTAGGCAAACTTCACCACCACGACTCATCTGCAAAAGGCAAGACCCCTAGGAAAGCTAGTGATTTTCGGATAGTAAGATTGTTCAGCTGCAGAAACTCTAAAACCCGTGATCTTTCAAGTCAATGCAAAGGAGTAACTAAAAGCAAGCAGACATAGGAGTTTTATTTAGGTCTTTTATTGGTTTAGAAGACATCCTTCCGATGTAATTAGAACAGAGTGGGGAGAAGACGATGAATTAAAAATTGAGATGTGTTATGTACATGTACCCACTCTCCGGGAGGAATATAATTATCATGTACCACAAACAGTTATTAATGAAAAATAAAGATAGAAAAAAATGTGGTTTTTTTTCTTATTAAATAAGGGTGTTTTGAGAGTTCTTTATATATTCCCCATATGAGAGTCGTATTTGATAGTTGATGTGCAAGTATTTTCTATTCACTTGAAGCTTGACGTTTCGTGCTGAATTTATCGATGCAAATATTTTTTTTATTTTGAGTTAGTCTAAATCGTCGGTTTTTATATTATGAGTCACGCTCTTTGTGTCATGCTTAAGACTTCATTGCCTAACTATAGATAATTAAGATTTGACTTTCGTGTTTTCTTTTAAAATTCTTACGTTTTTTAATACTAAGTTTATTAAGATATCATGAAAATCCTGACATGAATGTGGACAAAGCTGTCAATTTAGCAGAAGTCAATGTCTTGTGTGTATTAAAATATGTATACAAGTTTTTCTTTTCTCGAAGTGTGTTTACAATTTTTTGGTAGACTCTGTATATGATAAAGTTTTAATTCATTTCATATAAAATATGAAGCTTTGGTAAATGTCTAATTTTAGCATATGGTTATTCACTTCTTCAACTACCTCTTATTGAGAAAGATAATACATTTCTATTAAACTGATTTTCTTTCTTTCTTTCTTTCTTTTTTTTTTTTTTTGTACCAGGGATTGAATCCACAACCCAATAGGGCTAAATCCCCAGCCCTATTTTTTTTTTTTGAGACAGGGTCTTACTATGTAGTTCAGGCTGACCTTGAACTCACTTTGTATCCCAAACTGGTCTCGAACTCACAATGATCCTCCTGACTCAGCCTCCCAAGTGCCACCACACCCTGTTTAAACTAATTTTCATTTAAAAAATAAATTGGCCTTAGTTCTGTAATGTTATTTCTGGATTTTATTACATTATATTTTAACAAACCTTCTGAAAAAATATTCTACAGGGATTTTATTTGTCACAGCTTTAATGTACATATGCTTTTGGTGAGAACTGACTGTACTAAGACAGTTCAGGAACACAGGATGGTTCTCTTTTTACTATAATCTTTGTTTTTTTCTTCAGCATTTTGTAAGTATCAGCACATAGATTTTGTGAATGCTTTTTTTGAGGGGTGTTATATATGAGTATTTTATTTACTGAGACTGTTTAAAATGGCTTTTAAATAATTTCAGTTTCTAAAGTTTGTAACCATTACATGTAAACATAATTTATATTTATGTATTGACCATGTCTATCATGCTTTCACTGGTTTCACTTATTAGTTCGAAGAAATGTGTGAAATACCCTTAAATTTTTAAAGATAAATAACTATGTCTTATGAGACATTAAAATTTAAAATGTACAACTGAAATTAACACTTCTCAGAAGAAGTACAAATGGGTGATTAATCACATGCAGAAAAGTTCATCGTTTCTGGCCATGACAGAAATGCAAATGAAAACAACTCTGAGATTCCATCTCGTTCAAAAAAGTATGGATATAATCAACAATCAAATAATAATTAATGACAGCTAGGACGTGGGGAAAAAGAAATATTTCTATATCTTTGGTGGGAATGTAAACTAGTGCAATCAGAATAGAAATCATTATAAAGATGACTCAAAAAATTAAAAATAGAAATTTTATTGGCTCCACCTCTTCCCTTTATGGGTATCTTCCAGCAAGAGTTGGGAGATACATTACAGTGATACATTCATAACCATTTTTATAGCATCAGAACTCATAATAGCAAAATCTTGGAACAGCCTATGGACCTATATGTCTATCAACATGTGAATGTGTAAAGAAAATGTAGTATTTATGCACAGTGGAGTATTACTCTGATATAAAGATACATTTGAGTCATTTCTAGTATAATGCAATCACTTTGAGACCTTAATTGAAGTAAATCAGACCTAAAAGCTTTAATTATCTTGTGGTTTCTCTTAGAGATCCAAATAATGAATAAAGAATAAAAAATTATAAATGAGAGAATGAGGGTAACAGTTATTTTGCAAACAGGAAAGAAATGGAGGGGGAAGGAGTAGAGTGGAGAGGGCAATACAAACTAATGTCATGTACGTTTATGCATGTTATGTATATTTAACAGACTCCAATGATAAATGTAATCATGTTCCACAAACATGTATTTATAAAATTTAAATAATTAAAAAATAAATTTCCAACTTCCAGTTTGACTTCCTTTGGATTTAGGGGGCTTAGGAAGATACTTAAGGTCAAATGGGGTCATCAGTGTGAATCTCTGCTCCCATACATATGCTGTCTTTATTAGAAGAGGTGGAGAAAACATGTCAATCTTTTCCTCTTCTCTTCTTACTTCTCCTCTCAGCTCCCATCCCTCCTCTCCTCTCCTCTCCTCTCTTCTCACCTCCCCTCCCCTCCCCTCCTCTCCTCTCCCCTCCCCTCTCACCCCCTCCCCTATCCATCTCTACACACAAAAAAAAGTAGTGGCGTGGTGGCACACGCCTTTAATCACAACACTTGGGAGGCTGAGGTAGGAGTAGTGTTGTGAATTCGAGGCTGGCTTGGGCTACAACGTGAGCACAAGGCTGGCCTGAGCTACAGAGTGCGACCCTGCCTCAAAGAACCAGGGCCGGGAGTTTGACTCAGTGACTTAAGTGCCTGTCTGACAGGTGCGAGGTTGTGAGTTCAATCCCCGGTGCTGAAAAAAAAAAAAAGTAGTGGTACATGCACTAACAGAAAGAAAGTGGCAACAAAAAAAAAAAAAAAAAAAAAAAAAAAAAAAAAAAAAAAAAAAAAAAAAGAAAAGAAAAGAAAAGAAAAGAGGTGGCCATCAGTCAAACGCAGAAATTCACCATTCTAAACCCAACAAGGTTGTTCAAGCAGAGGGCTCACAAGTTACAAGGCAGCCTAGGCAATTTAGTGATATCTTATCTCAGAATTAAAAAAAAAGCCTTGGAGATGTAGGTCAGTGGTACAATTCTGACCTAGCATGCAGGAGACCCTTAGGGTCAATCCTCAATACTCTGTTGGTGAGGGGATAAGAAGATGGTCATCAGAAAACTATTTCCAGCACACATCTCAAATATCATAGTGACACATTCATACCTATTTTTTATAGCATCAGAACTCATAAAAGCAGAATCTTGGAACATAAAAAGTATATCATAAAATATATGAATGGAGAGAAAGCAGGAGTCATAAAAGTGAGTAATACATTCTACTTTAAGGAAAAGAACCTCAAAAATAACCTCACCTACAGCAGAGACACAAACGAGCAAAACCACTCAAAATAAGCATAAGTAAGGGAGGAACAATGAAAGATAGAGTAGAATGAATGAAGTACATAATAAAAATAATCTCAGTTAGAGGTCACAATATTGGGTTGTGGGTGTTGTAAGAAGCCCTAACTCAAAGACAGAGTCCCCACACAAGCCAGGTCTCCCTCGCCTGTCAACCCCGCACCCTCAAGAAGGATTTTCAAGGGAGACAATTATCCCCCTAGGGGATCTTGAAAGGTAGAGCTTTGGTTTGAGGGGAAAATGTCTCAGGTTCATAGAGCATGGCAATCCTAGCTCTGTAGGAACTTAGGTCGTGACCCATGGAGGAAGGAAGAGACCCCAAGAATCCCATTCCACTCCTTCAGTGTGTTCTAGGAGAGCCCAGGCATATTGCTGGTTGTCACCTCCACTTGTGGGGTCAGAGAGAGGTGAGATCTTTTCTGAGTTTCTGGCTTCAGGTGAGGGGAGAAGAGAGGGCTGCACTCAATTAGGGATCACATTAAGGGGCTGAGGGGAGTGAGGAACCCCCACCTCAGGGATAAGGTCTCAGAGCAACCCAGATTTACCCCTGCTGTCAGTCCTGTACTATTGGGAAGAATTCTCACGTTAGAATTTCTTTGTCCTCAGAGGACCATGAGTGCAGAGTCTGAGAATTGTTCTAAGCACCAGTTTTCAGGAAGAAGGAGAACCTGGGATCAAATAAATTCAAGAGGAAGCTAAGGGAGGATGAGGAAGCCCAGTCCCAAACATAGGGTCCAAGAACATTCTAGAAAAACCTCTGCTGCCTACCCTGTACTTTGACGCACATAACTCTCAGGTCAGTACCCTCTTTCACCTCTTTGGGATGTGAGAGGAAATCAGAGACTTGTTATGAGGTCCTTGCTTCAGGTAGGAGCATCATGTAGGATGAAGCTCAGTTAAGTCAATTTGAGGAGGTGTGAGGAGCAAGGAAACCCCTCCCCCAAGTAGAGGAGCTACAGATGATCCAGATCTGCCTCCCATATCAGAGCTGCTCCACACTGGGGAAGATTTGTGAGAATGAATCCCTTCCTCTTGTCAGCCACAGGGATCCAGGGAGTCACAGCCTTGTCCTCAGGTCTGTGCTTCTGTGGGGAGATGAGACAGGGCCTGGGCTCAGTTAGCTCACGGTGAGGGGCTCCCCTGGGGGGACTGAGGAAGCCCCACCCTGAAGGGACCCCAGAATAATCCAGATCTCCCTCTGCTGTCCTCTGTTCGCTAGGGCAGGATTCTCAGGTGAGTGCTCCAACCTGGGCAGTTAGAGCCTTGTTCTAGATCTTCAGGTGGCAGAACAGACAGACTGGGCTCAGTTGTCAGCTTCAGGCTCTGTGGCAAGAGGAAGCCCCACAGCAGGCAGAGGATCCCTAAATAATAATCCAGACGTGCCTCCTTTCGCAGGCCTGCACCACACAGGGCAGAGGAAACCTGTCTCCCAGGCCCACCCCAGGGGACCCTGAGTATGAGAGTCTGGCTGTGAGGTTCACATTGCAAGTCTAGGGGGAAGAGAGAATCTTGGCTCTTTTCGGGGTGATGGAGAGATGCTGTGGGGGAATATGAAGCTTCTTCCCAGACAGAGGGTTCCCCAACAACTCAGAAATGGCTCTGTGGCTGGCTCTATACATTTTGAAATGGAATTCTCAGATGAGCTCACTTTCTTCTCAGGGACTCTGGGATTCATATTCTGAGTGATGTGCCTCTGGCCCTTGGAGCTGAGAAGGCCTAGGCTCTGTTAGAGAAAGGTAAGATACTGAAGGAAGAGTGAGGAAACCTCTGATATCAAGGGCCCTAGGGTAGTCCAACTTTTCTGCTATTTTCATCTCTGCACCCCAGAGCTGACTCGTCATGGAACTCCACCCCTCCTACAATCCTTTTCTGCTTAGAGGTCTCTAGGTGTCTAACCCATGGCTTAAGAGACCCAATTGAACTTGGTATGAGACAAGTGTGGAGGAAAGTGACCATCCCCGCCTGGGGCTCAGGACACCAGGAAGTCAAGAGTCTTTGTGTGAAAGGGCATATTCACTTAAGCTTAGTTCTGCCTGGAGTTAAGATCAGTACAGAGAGAAAGGAAGGAGGGAACATACTCCACATATATACAGGAGTCCCATCTCCAGTCAAGGATACCAACCCCAGGCGTGAATGCTTGTTGTGTGCTTCTCTAACTTCTATGGGTTATGTCTGAGAAAGGTGAGGCCTTAGTTACAAAGGAGGATATCTCGGTCCCTAGAAAAGGGAAGTCTCCACAGAAGCTTGCACCTGCTGTGATTGTAGGGCAGCCCCATGCACAGTGACCAGGCAGGAGATTTCTGATCCCTGTAACCTGGTCTGAGAAAGCTCAGAGGACTCAGAGAAGGAACTCAGCATTGCCACAGTTTCCAGTTTCAAGCAACAAAATGAGGCAGGACTGATGGGCCCATGACATACGTGAATAAATCTGCCTAGGGTTTCAAACTGAATTGTGTCCTACATTCTGACTCTGGAACCTGAGAAAGCAGAACTCATATCCTCAAAGCAGTATGGCTCATTCCAGGACTAAAGGGGAGGATTGTTGTAGAGACCTTGTACTCCAGACCTCCATATAGATATACAGATAATGTGGTACACAGAAGGGATTCCAAGACACTTCATGAACAGAAGAGTCTATTTTTTTCATTTCTTTATAGGGAAATAATCACCTTGTTTCTACCCTTCAGGAATTGATGACAGAGGTTGTTAGAGATAGCATCTTCCAAAACTGGACCAAAGCAATGAGATGTCCATAAAATGATCATATTAATTCCTTATTAGGAATACTTCTGGGATCCTGGAGAGCCTAATGAAAAGGTTGACTTGGCTTGTAGAACATTAAACCTACTATTATAAATACTAAATGCCAGGTGGTCAGAGCAGCATTGGGCAAAGATATCTGTATTTTGGTAGCTCAAAGTTGCACCTTGGCAGGATGACTGTCGCTGCCACACACTGGGGTCAGCTTTGCTGGTACATAGTCTACCATTCCACGGTGAATGGTCCCTCTTGAACAACTTGAGGTCACCAAGAGGCGGGCAAGAAGTGTCATGCAAACTTCACTTTGACTGACATCAGGTGTTCAAGGTGTGCTAAGTGGTGTGGTGGTAAGGAAGGTGCTCCAGCATCTTCCTTAAAGAATGAACTCATTTGGGCCAAGAGAGAACTAGACTAGATATAGAGCTGGAGGCCCAGAATCTAGGAAAGTATCTTGTATTTGTAAGTGTCCTTGAGACTCTAAGATATGAAAATTGTGAAGTTGAAAAAATTTGAGTCAAACCAAGTCAAAGGAAGATGTGAAGAAGAGCCTGAGGAAACAGGATTACAGTTTGTCCTAAAAAGACATTAAATGGTGTCACTCTTACTTTGTGGGACTTTAAGGTCTCACAACCTGATGAACTCCAAATCTTGACCACTGGTTCAGCATTCTTCCATCTGAGCAGCAAATTAGCTACCCACGGTGCTACCAGCCATCTCACCCTGGACATCCCTTGCACAGAAATGTCCTAACGTCCCAGGGTAAACAGATTATCTTCCTTCCAAACCTTTGTCCTCTTATTTTTCTCTCCATTTTAAAAAATAGTAATATTGGGGCCAGGAGTTTAGCTCAGTGGCGCGAAGTTGTGAGTTTGATCCCTGGTGCTGGGAAAAAAAAATATATATATATATATATATATTTTTTTAAATAGCAATACTGACTCATATTAGCACACCACAAACTCAAGAGTAATTAGTTCATTAACAATTTTCTAAGTAAAATTTTATTTTCATTCAGTAAAAAATTCATTCTTCTGGTGTAAAGTGTGGCGAGTTTCAACAACGAATAGTCACTGCTGTGACAGCCAAGACTCATCACTACCCCAAAAACAGTTTTCAAGTTATCACTTGTAACCAAACTTCCTGTCCCCACCCACAATGTAACTCCTGATAACCACTTGTCAGTTCTCCATCCTAACAGTTTTTCCATTTCTAGTACAGCGTAGGAATGAAAGCATAGTGTATATGGCTTTCCAGGGAAGCTGTTTTCCCTGGATATGATGTATTTGTGATGTAATCATATTGTTGTGCAGATCAGTAGTTTGTCATTCAGATTGTTAAGTACTATTCCTTTGGAAGGGTTGGTCATAGTTTATTTATCCATGTCTCAGCTGAGAGATGTTTGTTTCTAATTCCTGTTTGGCATTTATGAATAAAGCTGCTGCAAGCATTCTCCTACAGGTTTTTTTTTTCTTTTTCTAAATTTGTGTGTGGAGGACTGCCATGTCATCCTACCCAGGATGTAAGTGAGATTGTGCTTACTTGTGATCAGTGCAGGCCATATAGGGGTGACCTTCCTAAATTGGCTTTCAGTTTAATTGGTGGGTCTCGCCAAGGTTATGTGTGCATCATTATGAAAACAGATGGCTGATGGTGGACTAGCACCGTTTGTCATCAACGACCATGGCTGAGCTCAGATAGATGAGCTATGATACCATGAGGCTAAGATATGAGATAATGTCTCTGCTGAGGCCTACATGATTCCAGTGGAAAATTCCTTCTCAGAACTGGCTACAAAGTGGGTTACTCATTAACCATAGCCTAAATCTCGCTGTTCTGTCCTTTTCTCAAGAATGATTTGTTCCCTCTGTTACCACTTGCCCGCTTAGCAGCTTGTCTAGTGCATCCTGCTACCATTTTCCCTAATGTGAGTGTGATCAGTAAATACCAAGTTCCTGGCTACCTCGTGGTCTTTTGTCCACCATGAACAACTGGTCGTCTCAGATCCCTGCTGCACCATTATTTTGTCTCTTGCTCCTTTTCGCTGTACACTGTAACACAAGGCAGGAGACTGGAACCCAGTGCAGAAGTCTCCAATACATGTGTTTTCATTTCACTGGGGTAAATACCTAGGTCAAGATCAAGAAATGAACCAATACCAAATGCTGGAGGGGCTGTGGGGAAAAAGGAACCCTTCTCCACTGTTGGTGAGAGTGTAGACTGGTGCAACCACTGTGGAAATCAGTGTGGAGGTTCCTTAAACTAGGATTAGAGATCCCATTTGACCCAGCTATCCCACTTCTGGGCATTTTCCCAGAAGAATTGAAAACATCATGCCACAGTGATATATGTGCACCCATGTTTATATCAGCACAATTTGTAATAGCCAAATCTTGGAAACAACCCAAATGTCCATCAACCAAGGAATGAATAAAAATAATATGGTATTTTTATACAATAGAGTACTACTCGGCTGTAAAAAAGGATCACATTGATGTTTTTATAAGTAAATGGATGATACTTGAGACCATACTCATAAGTGAAGTAAATGCCATGTGTAAATACCATGTGTCTCCCTAGTGTAAGAAACTGAAAGAGTAAATAAGATCCAAAATCTACAATAGAGAGTGTGAAAGAATAAGAAACTTCTCAAAGTGGACAAATAACTGGGATATGGGGAAGGAGAAAAGAAGGAAGGGAAAAGGAAAAAGACACAAATTTGTTTATATGTACATAAAATAGCCAGGATGCATGTATTACTAATTCTATTAGTTCATGTCTATATCTGATAATCTAAGCAAATCCTTTGATGATAAAAATATGCAGCATTATAACTACTATTAAATTCCTATTATATTGTTTCAAAAGACTATATTGCTGTTGTTTTGGGTTTTTGTTGTTCCTGTAGTTGTATTTAAATCTCATTTGTTTTTGTTCTTTTCTGTGTTTATTTCTCTTTAAAATAAAAAAAAGCTTAAAACTAGATTGCTTTTATTTTATTGGTGAGTTTTGAGAAATCTTGATATATTCTAGATAGAAGATATTTAATTAAGTAAATCCTTTCTACTAATCTATGGCTTGCATTTTCATTATTTAAACCATGCCTTTTAGGGGATGTTTTAAAATTATATAAAATTTAGCTCATTATAATTCTACGCTGCAAACCATGCTTTAGTTGTTGTATTTTAAAAAAATTTCCCTTCCTGAAGTCATCCAGATTGTTTTTTATGCTTTCATACAGAATTTCATAGTCTTATATTTTTCATTTAAATCTTTGATCCACTTTGGGCTTATTTATTTGTACAACTTGAAATATCCTGGAGCCAAAAATGTAGCTCAGTGGTAGACAGCATGTTCATTATTTGTTAAGTCCTGGGTTCAATCCCTGACACCACAAAAGAAAAATAAATGATGTGAACATGAATAAAGTTTTTCAAATTTTGCTTTCTTGGATTTCTTTTTTTTAAATAATTTTGTAGATGTATGTCCAACGGTTTAAGTATCATTTGTTGAAAAAGGCTATTATTTCTTGATTAATTGTCATTGAAATTTTGTAAAAGAAATCAATTGGTCATATTAGTTTAGGTCTATTTCTAGGTCTTTGGTCTTTTTTCCATTCATCTGTCTGTCTCCCTGTCCATCCACCAATATCACATTGTCTTATTTTGACTTGCTATAACTTTATATATAATCTAAGGACCAGTGTCAAACTTCCAATTTTGCTCTAGTTTTCCAAAATTTTCTATTTCACTTTAAATTCATTTCCGTATGCAACTGAGAAACAATTTATCCATATCTACCAACAGCCTATTGTGTACACAGGTTTAGGGGCACATGTCTGTCATTCCTAGTTGTTTGAGGCAAGAAGATTACAAGTTTAAACCCAGGCTAGGCCACTTACTGAAGGAAAGAGATTCTGTCCCAAAGTGAAAAATAAAAAATGGCTGTGGATTTAGTTCAGTGTGAAGTTCCCATGTTTCATCTCCACTTTTGCCAAATAAATGAATAAATAAATAAATGCCTGCTGAGATTTTGATGGGACTATATTCATAGATCAATATGTAGAGAATTGACATCTTAAAAATAGCGAGTCTTTCAATTCATGACCATACTGTCTTTCCAGCATTTAGATTTTCTTTGATTTTCATCAGCATCATTTTGTAGTTGTCAGTATGCAGAGCCTGCAAGTCATTTTTAATATTTATACCTAAGCGTTCAGGTGTTACCATAAATGCTGCTGCTTTTTATAATATGCTATGTGAAATAAACCAGTAACAAAGAACACACATGGCACAATTCCACTTACGTGTGGTAATAAAAACAGTCAAATTTGTAGAAGCAGAGAATAAAATGATAGCTATCAGGATCTTGGAGGAGAAGAAAACTGGACATTGTTGTTCACTGAATATAATGTTTCAATTATGCAAAAAGTAAGATCTAGATATCTTCTGCACAACACGTGCCTGTAGTTAATGATACGGTGTTGTGAATTTCAAAGTTTGTTAACATGATAGATCTCTTGTTGTGACTTGCTACCACATTAAAATCAAGACACAGTGAAATAAAAGGAAACTTTTGAAGGTGCTACATAGGTTTATCACCTTGATTATCATGATGGTTGTATGGGTGTACAGATATATCCAAATGAACCAAATTCTATAAATTAAACATTTGCAGTTTTTGAATGAAAATCACACCTCAATAAATGTGATAAGTCCATTTTACAAATATTAGCTGTTTAAGGTATAAAAATACAAATAATTTCTGGTTTCAGTATTGAACTTAAATATTATGACTGTAAATTATGCTCTGACAAGTTTAAAGAGCTATTTTAGATTTCACTGGAATTTTACTTAGTGATTCTTTGCTAATAAAGATGGTTTTATTTCTTCCTTTCCAATGTGTGTGTAATACAACTACTGAAAGCAAACATCCTGGCTTTGCTCTCAACCTATAAGAAAAATATTTCTTTTTTCACTTTTAAGTATGGTACTAGTGTAAGAATTTTCAAGAATGGTGTTCATTGGATTGTGAGAGTCACCTTTTATTAGTGGTGTGCAGAGAGTTTTAAAAATCATAAACAGGTATTGGCTTTCATCCAATGTTTTTACTACACCAGTTGACATACTTGTGGTTTTCTAATTTACTGTCACACACTAACTTTTTAAATGGTGAACCAACCTTGAAATTTTATGATAAATCCACTAGGTCACAATGAATTATCTTTTTTAATCTCGGTGAATTGAATTTGATAATATTTGGGTGAGAACTTTGCATCGTATATTGACTGGTGATAATGGTTTGTAGCTTATTGTACTGCCTTTGTTTAGTCTTGTTAATCAAATTAATGCTAATTTCATAAAATGAAGTTAAAAGTATTTCTACCTCTTTTATTTTTTAGACAGTTTATAGGATGGAATGAGTATGGTTTCTCCCTAAAATATTTTAAAGATTTCACCAATTGGGTCTACATGTACATGGAGGTTTCTATTAAGGAATATTTTTTGAATTATAAATATCATTTCTTTAATAAAAGTAAGACATATTGTTATAGTGCTTTCAGATGCCCCCCAGTTAAGCCTCATGTAATTGGATGGGGCTGAGTCTGGCATTCGTGACTGGTTTGTTGTCTGGTGCTGGGATTGATGGTGTGCATATGGCACCTGCCCAGGGGTGGAGCTGACAAAACGTGTAAGGGTGGGAAGAAGGCAGGTCTTCTGTCTCTTACCGGTTCATACCTTGCTGTTATGGCTGCTATGAACAGCTGGCCCTTAGCCATGCCACCCTGCCTTACAGCCAGCCGAGTATGGACTAAAGCCCCCCAAAACTGTAAGAAATAATCCTTCCCTTCCCTAATTATGTCCATAAGGTATTCTGTCTCAGCAACGAGAGAGAAAAATAACTAAGATACATGCAAATTATTTATTTCTTCCTAAATGATTGTGTGAATTTTGTATGTTCCAGGAATTCTGTCCTTTTTATCAATGCTGTCAACATTACGGACATAAAGTTTTCCCTGTTAGTTTCTAATAGCTTCTTTAATATAGATAGCATCTGTAGTGAGAGCTTGCTTTTTGTTTCACATACTGGAATTTGAATCCTCTCTCTTTACCAAGTTAATCTGGTGAGAGATTTATAAACATTATTGCTAGTTACAAAGAAAGAGCTTCCTGTGTTCACCGATATTACATAGCAACTTTTTGTATTCAATGTCAATGTTTTCTGCTATTATCATTAGTATTTTCTTTTTTTGGCATTCTGCTTGATTTGTATTTACTTTTTTATGATTCTAGTGTCACAAGACACTGTCTAGTGGAAGCTAGTATCACTAATATGAGATTGTCCTAAAGTAAACATTATGTATTAGAATATGTTCCCCAATGCAAATTTTTGCCATTGCCCTCTCCTTGGTAGCCAAACGATTTTACTGAAAAAGTTAGCTGATCAGTGTTGGGTATAGTACATAGCTGCCTGATATCATTATTTCAGTACTTTGGTAGCATTGTTACCTTTTAGTAGGGTGATATTTTCAGTCTTTTTGAGGGCCTTGAGTTGATTTCAGCCTAAGGAAGGATGAAGGAATCATCAGTATGAGAAAGATCAACTACAGGTGTTTAACTTCTATGCTTTCATGGGTGTGTAACAACTCACCCACCCCATCTAAGATCTGACAACATGCACCCTCATGTTGCTGCTCCACTCCTGTACCCTACGAACACATGCAAAAACACAATGCTTTTTCACTGATGACTGAGAGACAGTGTTGAGTAAATTAGTCTTCATTACTCGGCACTTACCCAGTTTTTACCCTCTATGTTGAAGGAGGCAGGTTTTACTCTTACTTTTCCACGTTCTTTACTCATATTTGCTTGCGAGGAAGAGTCTTGAAAGACAGATGATAACAGCACTCTTTACTTAATTTAAATGAGTATTACTTTGCTTAATTTAAATGAGAATTACTGTAATGATCTAATAGCCCTTAGAAGAATCCTGTTATTGCTACTTGGCAAAGTCGTACTAGGCTCCTCTGAATAAAGGAACCAAACATGGAGTCTCACCATGCAGTTACAAAGAAATTTATCTGAGAACAGGGGAGGATCTTTGATGGGAGAATTCAAGAAGGAGCATAGGTGGGTCTACTTGCCTTGTTTTTGGACCTGGATTGAGAATGGGCCCTCTATTTCCTCAATATCCCTCCTGGGTGCTGGTGGTTCTCTGTCCAGTTTTGTAGTGTCTGCGCCACCCAGTGGTCTACCCCAGGCATCTTTGTCTCTCTTTCCAAACCCTTCCCCAGAACAATGAGGGGCCATATCTGGTGCTTTGTGGGGTCAGTAAGCCCTACCCTCAGCCCAGCAGGAGCATAGACATCATACCTGGACAGATCCATGGGGCCAGGGTTCTGACAAGTTAGCCAAGATGGTCTGGTTGGAGAAAGGAGGAATTTTCTAAGGAACCCAAAAGAGACTTGCACACTGATCTACCACTCTTTCTTATCTCCCCAAGTTCCATTAATGTGAATGACATGAAAGGGAGAAGGTGTTTCCTCCATGCTTTTCAGACAGACAACCCATTCATCGGTACATTTTTTGTCCCTTTCACCATTACCTAGTTTGCGTGTTGGTACTTGAAATTCATCCATGCTAACCTAGCCTCAACTATGTATCAGTGGAGATGTGGATCAGCTCTCACTTTCTTCAAATTCATCTGTGCACACTGCAGTCAGTTCTCTTATTGGCAGTTACTAAGGAACATGTCTGTCTCACCTGCTCTTCCAAGTGTTCCCTTAGTACCCATTAGTTTTGTGTACTTATGTTTGAAACCACTAGTTTCAGCCTTGTAAATTTTCTGTGAATAAACATGTGCTAATGGGACTCCTAATCTTGTTTACAACCAGAGAATTGCTTGCTCTCAACAGGTGTAATACCCAGGCTTGGGTTTTAACAATGTAGGAAAGGCATGGAATCATGTGCCATAAGTATGTGGGACATTTGCATGTAGGGAAACATTTTGATGAATCTTCGCACCATTTTCCATAGTGGCTGTATTAATAAAAAACAAAAGCAATGCTTTCACAGACTAGGATGGTTTTCTGGGGTATCGCTCAACAACCATCCAATGGAGCAAGATTTTTCTCAGAGACCTCTATTGTAGTCAGGGTTTTGCAAGGAAATGGATTTAATACAGGACGCAAAATTTATAGGATTATTTTATAATGCTTACTCAAAAAGTCAAATGCAGAAGAGTGCAGGAGATCTGTTTGTGTGCTAAAGACCTGAATAATCCAGCCGAAGGCCTTGATCCCTAGGCCACGTCCTGCATGAGTTCAGCTAAATGTCTAAAACCAGAGGCAATGTCCTCCAAGATTCTTGCCAGAAGTCTAGAGCCCTCAGAAATGTCTCATGCAATTCTGAATCAAGAATCTGCCCTGGGAAGGCCAAAAGGCCAGTGGTGGAATCTAAAAATCTGAGCTGGCAGGGTGAAGGATCTTTCTCAGAAGAACGAAAGATCTGCACTTCAGCCAGGAAACAATGCTCAAGGCGAAGTCCCAAGCTCCCAAGAAGAGAACAGTACAATCCCTGGCAATGTTGAGGACTGTGCTCCTCAGAAGACAAGAACAGCCTAGTTCTTATGAGGAAAACCAGCCACGACAAGCTCCTCCAGGAAAATCAACAGCGTGCAATTATCCTTTTACATCACTGGAAACAATCCTCAAGTGGGTCTTCTATGCTGAGAACCATGCTGACTCAGTTCAGCTGGGCATTCCCACTTGACACTGGTTAATCCACCAGAGCCTTCGCATTGGAAACAGAGAAGTAAAACTATTTACAAAAAATAAAATTGTATGCATGAATTTAAATTAAGGAAGAAAATGTACTGGAACTGATAATTGAATTTAAATGTTACTGGATACAAAATTATAATACTTGCATTTTTATACTAAAAATAAGCAGCTTGAAATTGAAGTTGGACAGTATGATTTTTTAAAAAAAATTAGTAAGTATGAATTAGAAGAGATGAATCTCACAGAAGATTCAGAAGATCTATACATTGGGACATACATTATATTGGGAAGAAGAGATGAAGTTCTAAATAGATAGATGTATAAGTCTTCATCAGTATCCAGATTATTTAACACTATTACAATAATTAGTTCTTCCCAAATATGTTGATAAATTCTATGGTCAAAAAATAAAAATTGTAATTCTAATAGTCACAGAAAATTCAGACCTAGGACAGCCACAGAAAACCTTTAACACAGGACAAAGTTGAACGAGTTACCCTGCTTCATTTCAGGAGTTATAAACTAATAACAAACAAGATAGCGAAATAACTCTCGAAATACATCGGCGTAAGAGAATGAAATTCAGGAATAGATCCACGTGTATCTGTATATGCAAAGATTTAATTATGTTAAAGATGTAAATGAAGATTATAGGAGAGGAAGGATAGTCTCTAAAACAACTAGCTCTGAAACTACTGGATATCCATATGCAAAGATTATCTAGATCTATATTTATATAGCACTATTAATGATATTAATGATAATAGATATTTCTTTATGAGTTTTCTCATTACTGGTACAAAATACCTGACAACCACAAGTGAAAGGAGGAGAGGTTTATTATGACTGAAACTTTTCAGATGAAAGGAAAGCAAGTAGGACAGAGAATATACCATTCCAGTGTTCATGCCAGTGACCCACCACTTTTCACCAGGTTCCACCTCTAAATGTAAGTTGAACACGGGATATTTTATAAGTGAATCACAAAAATTTATGTCTCAAGAGAGAAACTGAAAGAGTAAGAGGGATATTTTAAAGAATTAATTTATGTGATTTTGTCATCTGTGACACTTGAAATCTGTAGTTTGTGTCAGTCGGTTGGATACTCAGCATTTCCTTATTTTTCTTAAAATATGTTACTTTGGTTTTTTAATGTGCATAAATTACACACATTATTGGAGGGATTCAGTGTGATATTTCATCACATGAAGAAGACCTGTACTCATTTAGATCAAGGTGAGGGCTGAGGAAGGACTGAGGAAGCCTCATCCCAGAGAAAGAGTTACAGAACCTTCTATAAATGTGTCTGTCACCTCATTCAGGCTGTACATGTGGTACAGAATTTTCAGAGAATGCCCCACCTCTCCTCCCCTAGGACTTAGAGAATATCAAAGTCTTGTTCTGAGGGCTGAACTTCAGGTGAGAAGAAAAGAGAGTGTGAGATCAGTTATGCCGAATCAAGGAGTTGTGGGGAGTACTGAGAAATCTCTACCCCCGTGAGAGGATCTCAGAATGTTCTAGAAAAGCCTCATTTGCCTACCCTGCACCATGTAGTACAAGATTCTCAAGAAAGGGCACCCTTTCTCCTCACTGGGTATGGAGAGTCAGAGTCTTTTTCTGAGAACTGAGCTTCAGGCAGGAGAAAAAGGTCAGTACTCAGGTTAAGACAGGGCTGAGGGCAGAGTGAGGATGCCCCACCTGACATAAGGGTTCCCATAGTAACCCAGACCTGCCTCTGTTATGTTATTTTTTTTTATTTTTTTTTTGCGGCACCGGGGATTGAACTCACAGCCTTGAGCCTGCCAGGGCAGGCGCTTAAGCCACTGAGCCAAACTCCCGGCCCTGGTTTTTTGAGGCAGGGTTGCACTATGTAGCTCAGGCCGGCCTTGCGCTCGCGTTGTAGCCCAAGCCGGCCTCGAACTCACAATGCTCCGCCTACCTCAGCCTCCCGAGTGCTGGGATTAAAGGCGTGCGCCACCACGCCCAGCTCCTGCCTCTGTTATTAATCCAGCACCAGGCGAAATGTCTCAGTGGAGCACGCATTTCACCTCAGATAAGGAGAGTTACAGTCTAGTAATAAGTACTGCTTCAGATCTAGACAGCAAAGAGGACTGCACTTAGTGAGAGACTAGGGGGACACAGTTAAAGTTTCTCCTCACACTGAGTTTCCCCAGTTAATCCAGATCTGCCTCTGCTGTTGGCCCTGCATGACACAGTTAGAGATTTTTAGGTATGAGCCCCTTGCCCAAGTGTGTCACATGACCCTGAGCATCAAGGACTTTGTGACATCTGCCCTTCAGGTAGGCAGATAAGATAGGTCTAGAGAAGGCTTAGGTTAAGCTCAGGGCCTGAGGGTGATAGGGGAGGCCTCACCCAAGTTGAGAGTCTGAAAATAACCCATATCTATCTGTGTTGACTGCTTTGAACTGTGCAGTAGATAATTCTCAGAACTTCATTTTGCCTCAGTGTAACCCTAGAATTCAGAGCCTGCTTCTGAGTTCTCTGTGTAAGGTGGGAGCAGCAAAGAGCACACAGGCTCACCTAGATCAGGGCTGGGGCATAAATATGGAAACCCTGAGACAAGCAGTGGGTTCCCAGATAATCCATACCTGGCTGTGTTGTCAGCCCTGTAACTGGGACACACTTGCCAGACACTCCACTTCCACTCCACTTCCACTCACCACTTCCACTTGCCACTGACCTTTCTGCCTTAGAAATCTGTGTCAGACACTGTCCAAAGGGAAGCACAGTGGAGTTGACACAAGGACCTGGCTTTGGGAGAGAGGAGTTAAGGCCTGAGAGAGGACATAGGGGCCCAGTGACAATTCTTTTTAGAGCTTCCTGTCAACTCTGTAAAGGTACGTGTGAGGCAAACATCAATGTCTGCCTCTGGCATTAGAGAGAGGGGAGGACCTTGTTCGGATGTATGCCCTTTATGTGAGGGGAGCAGAGAACACCTGTTCCCACTCCAGGTGAAGTCCTGGAGATAAGGAAATCACAGGCCAGGAAGACTGTCCCTGAACAATCCAAATCCATCTCTGTGGGACCACACAGGGGCAGGCTTATAAGAATGAGTCCTCTCCATTCTTTTGGCCTTCATGTGACAACACACACTCAGTAAACACGGATGAGTATTCAGATGACCAGGAACCAGAGTCAGGACCCCAAAGGGAGGCATGCGGGGACCCATCCTTCCCCACTAGAGGATCCCTATGGGGAACTTCTCTGCCCCAGTTTTCACCTGGCATGACCTGGACATGGTGCCTTGATGTGTGATCACCCAAACTTTATGGGTGAGGCCCTGAGAATGGTAACACTCTTGGTCACAGAGAAGGGTCCCTTGCACCGCAGAACAGAGAGGAAACCACAGAAGCCTCCCCACTGCTCTGAGTTCAGAATAGCCACATGTAGGGTTATCAGGCAGGGAATTCCTGACTTTCGCAACAGGGTTTGAGGGTCTTTGAAGTAGGAGCAGACCCTCAGGCAAAAGGGAGACACAGGCTCTGGCTTAGTCAGAATGAGGAATGCATGACTGCGGGGCCCAGGATACAAGATACAAGGGACCCAGCTTGTCCATTCTTTCAGTCTGAGTGGAGTCCTGCATTCCTACCTAGAGTCCGAGGGAGGAGGACTCAGGTCAGGCAGGGGTGGGACTGCTTTCAGGAATTAAGGGAAAGACATACAGTGAATTTGAGGGGCTACTGCACCCTACATCACAGGGGGACCTCCACCAAGATTTCAAACCCTGATGGATGCAGTGCATCTTTGCCCATGCATATTGGTGTTGGTCTGAGCACTATGGCCTCAGGTCAGCAGATCCAAATCATGGGAATCCTGGCCCTGCTGGCAGGCTGGGGCGGCCTCAGGCAGCACTGTGCAAAAGAGTAACCCTGCCCTCTACTTCCACCTCTGCTGTCCTAGGGAGATAGTGGACTTGATTTGCCACATGCAGCCACAAGTCAGAAGCAAGGACATGTGAATACCTGGGTCTACACCAGACAAGGGAGGGCCTCTGGATTCTACTCCTCTGTAAGTCTGGGAATACTTCATACAGAGGTGTCCAGATATGCAGCATTTTTGTCTCCCTGGTCTCAGGGAGGTGGGTCTTGCTGTGAGGATCCTCACCGGGTCAAACGAGGAGGCACATCCTGTAGGCAAAGGGAGCAGGATCTGCCGGGAATCAAGGTGAGGAACTTGGGTAAAGGAGTGGATGTTGTTTTTACTGGTGCATGATTGTAATACCTAATTATTGAATTAATCATGAGGCATTGGTACAAGTAGATGACACATGCGCATTTGTTTCCCCTGTCCTCCCTCCCCTTCCTTGCATGACTTTATTGTTATTTTTTAATAAATTATTCAAATTCATTTACTAATATTGGATTTTTCATGAATTTTATATCTTGTTTCAGCTTTGGGTGTCATGTATATCTAGTAATTTATGTTTCTTCGGAATACTCCATTTTATTAGGTTCTTAAAGTGATTATAAATGAACTTCCTGATTTTAGCAGACTCTATTGTGTTTTTGCCTTTAACATTTCTAATTGCTTTAATGTGGTCTATTTTTTCCTTGTTTCAGTAAGAATGGGTATGGGTTTGACAACTGTATTTATTCTTTTTATGAACCAACTATTCAATTGATCAATTCTTTGCATTTTTTAGTCACTACAAATGCTGGAACAATTAATGCCTAGATTTTGAAATCCAGAGCAAATCAGGCTAAGACTGGGCTCTGGCTACAAGGGCAGGGCCGGTGCCTTTTCCAGCCAAGCTCAAAATCCTCAGGGGATTCTGTTTCTAGTTTGCTCTCTGTCCACAGCTGTTTAATGAGAATGTCTCTCACCCAGTCACCACAGGAAGGTAACACTGGGCATCCTGAAGTGAAGTTGTCCTGTGGCTGTTCTTAGGCTGCATTTCAAACACTCGATCTTTTCCTGGAATGGAACCCAAACACATTCACTCTCCCAGGATACGGCTGGCACCTGCACTGGGGTCGATCTCCTGCTGCTTCCTGTGTAAGGACTCTATGGGAGCAGGTCTCCACACTGTCCCTGCAGATCACAGCAAACACTGGTCCATTAAACTACTACCTTTTCTCCCTGAGATCTCCTGAAGTCCCCAGTTTCACATTGTTTCTATACATTCAATCCGTTTCTCAAGAGCCAGGAGCCAGGGAGAATGTCCAGATTTATTTGTTCCCTTCTCCACAATGCTGTCTGTCACTTCAAGGTCTCTATTTTTTTTTGTAAATGTTTGCATGGAATAATGACAACTTTCATCATGGGTGAATTTTACATGTACCTAATACATTTTAATTCTTTTTTCCTTTTGCCCCTTTCCCCTCCCTACTTACAAAAGCTTTATATCCATGTTTTTCAATTCTTATTTTTCCTATAAATCCATTTCCCTTCCTTCCCTCACCATTTCTACCATCCTTTGTTCCACTTCCTATTAAAAGTTCTTAATTCTTTATATTTAGTCACAGTTTTGCTCCTCATTTATACTTTGGGTTCCTTCCACAAGACAAACAATGCCATATATAAACATATGCTTCTGATTAATTTCACTCAAAATTATGGTCTTGTGGTAAATTCATTATCTAAAAGATATTTTGTTTTCCCTTTTTATGGAAAAGTAGCACTCGGATGTATATAAACACCACATTTTCTCTACCCATTCATCCGTTGATAGGCACATGGTCTGTTTATAACACCAGTTTGCATTAGCTAAATTTTGGAAGTAGTCTCTGTTCTTTTCCTTTTTTAACTTTATCTTTATTAGTATATATTTGTCATACATATAGATTACATTCATCATAGGAAATTTTTACCTGTGTGTAATATATCTTGATTATTTTTCCATTCCTATCCCCCCTTCAGCCCTTCTTCCCCTCCCCAATTATAAGAGTTTTGTTTTCATTCTTCTCCTGCCATTCTTCATTTGTCTTTTTCCCTTAGTTCCCTTCCTCCTCACTCGTCCCTTTTCCCCTTCCTATTTGAATATGTTCTTCTGAAATTCCAATATCTGTCCTCTATTATGCTCCTTATTTGTCCTTTGGATTTTTCACACAAGAGGATATTTAAACCTGTGTGTACAAATTATTTTACTGCAGATTATGATCACAGGGTGCATTTTTCCAACAAATGACTCATTTATCCATTCTTATGGCAGAATAATATTCCATTGTATATAAATACCATATTCTCTTTATCCATTCATATATTGATGGGCATACAGGCTGTTTCCAATATTTAACTATTATTAATTCTGCTGCTATAAACATGGGTATACATATACCACTGTAGTATGATGTTTTTAAGTCTTTCAGAGAGATATCTAGAAGGGGAGCACCTGGATCAATTAGAACCTGTAGTTTTAGTTTTTTGAGGAATCTCCATACTAATTTCCATGGTAGTTTTACCAGTTTGCATTGTCAAAAGCAATAAAGAACGGTTTCTTTTTCCCTATACCCTTGCCAGTATTTGTTGTTAGTTGATTTCTTGATGATAGCAAATTTTTTTTTCTGCAGTGAGATGGCATTTCAGTGTTGCTTTAATTTACATGTTTAATGACAAGTAGTATTGAGCATTTTTAATATATTTACCTGCTGTTTGTATTTCTTCATCTGATAAATGTCTATTTCAGATGCCCATTTTTGGATTGAGGCTTTAAATTTGGGAGTCTTGTTTGTTGAGTTCTTTACATCTTCTAGATGCTAGTTCTTTGTCTGAGGAGGAAAGAGTAATGTTTTCCCATTCTGTAGATTTTCTCTTCACTCTGTTGGTGACTTCTTTTGCTATTCAAAAGTTTTCTTTTTAATTTGACATGATCTTAGTTGTTGATTCTTTGTAATAGCTCCTGTAGAACTGAGTATTTGTTCGTAAAGTATTTGCTTACACATATACTTTTTAGAGTTTTACCTATTCCATCTTCCAACAGATAGTGTTTCTTTTTTTATGTATATATTTAGGTCTTTGACCCATTTTGATTTTTATTTAGTCCATGGTGAGATATGGGTCTAGGTTCAATTTTTGGCCTGCAGAAAGCCAGTTTACCCAGCACCATTTATTAAAAAGGCTATCATTTTTCCAGTGAAGGTCTTTGGTCCCTTTGTCAAAAATAAGGTTGCTGAGTGTTTACAGTTGTTTCTGCACCTTTTGTTCTGTTCCACTGAATATCTGGTTGCTTATTTCCCAGTACCATGATATTTTTATCACACTACCTTTGTACTATAACTTCAAATTTGTGATTAAAATGCTCCCTGCTTTATCCTAACTGATCAGAATTGTTTTTGCTATAAGTCTCTTCTGGTTCCATAGGATTTTTATTATTTTTTTCTAATTCTGTGAGGTGTGCTATTGGTTTTCTTGTTTGGGACTGCATTAAATCTGTGTAACAGTTTTGGAAATATGATCATTTTTATGTTATTCATTCTTCCTATCCTTGAACATAGGAGATCTTTCCACTTTCTGATACCTTTTCAATCTACTTTTTCAGAGTACTGTAGTTTTCAATGTAGAGTTCTTTCAATTCCTTTGTTAGATTGATTCCTACACATTTAATTTTTCTTTTTCTTTATTTTAAAGAGAATAGAACCAAGCAAAGTAAAACAGAATAAAGTCAATCAAAGCAAATCAGTGTAACACAGGCCTTCAAAACAATAGGAAATCAACAATGGTTACCATTATGCCTCTTATTGTCTTCAAAATAGCTGCAGATACTTTCAGACATAGTAAAAATTAAACAAGACAAAACAGAATGGAAACAATAAAAATTTAAAAAATGAATGTAATAATGGACTTCAAAACAAGATGATTGTAAATCCAAAATGGCTACCATAATATATCTTGTTATCTTTGAAATAACTGCCCATGCCATTGGATATAATAAAATCAAACAAAACAAAACAGAATAAAACCCAACCACACAGAGCAGTGAGAATGATACAGGACTTCAAAACAAGATGATAGGGAATTAACAATGGTTTCCACTTTCAGGAGATCCCCCATGGATGCCACATTGTGTATTGCTATCCTCTGAATAGATGATCAGACTATTGGTTTTAGACCTACAAAGCCAGTAAAATACTAAACACTAAAAACATTAAATTGTATTTTACCTCAGTAGCTATCATCACAGTCTGTGTTTCTCTGAATCAGCCCATCACTTTCAGCAGGGGGATGGGGTTGGCTTTTCTTGTTTCCCAGCCCATGTGCCTGAAGGGGCTGGCATCTGGCTCTCCTCTCATTGGCCCACACATGGCACCACTTCAAAGGGAGGGCTTGCTTTTTGGTGACTTCTTGTTCTCTTCCCCCACAGTCCACAAATGATGCTGACTCATGGGAAGAGGCTGGCATCTGACTCTCCCCCATTGGCCCACACATGGAACCAATTCACAGGGAGGGTTTGCGTTTTGGTGACTCCCTATTTTCTTTCCCTGCAGTCTGTGAATGGTACTGACTCACAGAAAAAGGCTGTCATCTGGCTGTACCCCGCCAGCAGTCTGCACATGACACCAATTCACAGAGAGGGCTTGCTTCCTGGTGGCTTTTTATTCTCTCCCCCTACAGTCCACAAATTGTACTGACTCTGGCATCTGGTTGTCCTCCCAGCGGCCCATGCATGGCACTAATTCACAGGGCCACATTTCATTTTTCTTGATGCTATTTTTGAAAAGTGGGGTTTCCTTAATTTCTCTCTGTGATTTGTTACTTGTGTACAAGAATGTTATTGATTTTTGAGTGTTGATTTTGTATCCTCCTATGCTGCCAAATATGGCTAATTCTAGGACTCTTTTGGTGGAGTTTTGGGGTGCTCTGTGTAGAGTATCATGTCACTAGAAAATAATGGTAACTCAACTTCTTCCTTTCTTATCTATTTCCATTCCATTTCTTCCCCTTGTCTAATTGCTCTGACTGATGTTTACAGAACACATTATAGTTTTCAAATTTCATGTCAGGTCCTTCAGCAGTCCTATGAATCTACTTCTTTTTTATTCCTCTTTTGTTTCTCTTCTTCAGTTCTGATTTTCCAGAGTCTATATTGTGAATCTTGGAGAAGCTGAATTGATATTTCTCATTACTTCCCTATTCTCCAGCAAAGGTTTGAAGGTTTGAAGGTAACACAAAGTGACCCCACACAGCCTGGTTACTACTGCAGTCAATGTTGAGTTCCTGGTGAAGTTTGGTGTATATAAACTGCTCACAATTCTACTGAGTGGTTTTATGTGGGAGATCTCTCACAGTGGTGAAGATATTGATCTAAGTGGTGACCACAAGTCAGGAGTGGGAGCTATATATGGTTACTAAATTGAGGATCCCAGGAGTTGGCAGATCCAAGGTTTGGACCGTTCCTGAGGACTGGGGGTGTCTGCATCCTAGAGACAATAGATTCCACAGAGTCTTCCTGTTACCCAGGTCAGCCCTGGGAGGCTCTAACTGGCAGGATCAATTATACCATGGCCCTGAGATGAACTGATCTCTCCATTGAAGACCAAGACTTCATCCCCTGAAGAATCCAATGAGACAAGGCAGGCACTGGCAGGAGAAAGATAGGTACTGCAGAAGCACATAGGGCTTCTGTATTGATGTTCTCATTGCTGATTCATAATACTTGACACCTGTGGATTAATGAAGAAAAATTGATTTGGGCTCACAACTTATAAATTTTTCAGTCTATAGTCAACCAACTCCAAGGCAGAACAGAAGAGTGGAAGGGCTTATTGGGAGGAAAACTGCTCACCACACGTCCCCCTAGAAGCAGTGGATGAAGGAGGTAATTAAGAAGGAAGGATATAACCTGCCTTGCCACACTCACAGTGACCTTTCTCTTCCTAAAAGTCCGCACAGTCTGATACCGAAACAGCTATAAGTCCCGTAATCCAATCACCTTCCAAAGATCCTGCCTGTGATGCCATGTGAATTCCCAGCAAAATTAAATTTAAACGATATCAGGCATGCTGCATCACAGGAGAGATTGGTACAATGTCTTGCTGTCCGTGCTGATGTCCCCATTTAGGGGTGACGTGATGGGTGCCTGCTCACTCTTTTTGAGAATCATGGAGATGGCAGGGAGAATCATGGAGATTGCAATCTGAGATGCTGTCTGTTGATTGGCACATAGAGCTCCATTTGGTCAGGAGACACACAGGTGTCCCAGGGTGTGCAAAGATTCAAGATGAGGACCCTAAGTGAGGATTTAAGGTACTCTTGTCCTGAACACAGACAGGTCTATGAATCTCTGACACTGGACCACAGCTTGCCATCATCTCAGGAAGCCTGGGAAGGACTGTCAGCCTGAGGCTGCTGTTTTAGTTCTGCATCATTGGTCTCAGTGAGGCGAAGGCCTTGATACAAGGGGGCTGGAATGGGGATAGCAGAAGTAGGACCCAGGGTCCATCAAGCATCTAGATGAGGCAGAGATGATCCACTCGGCTGAACATATAGTACCCCAGCCTCAAATTGTCCCTTTGGTCACCTGTAGTCAGATCCAGGGAGCATAGGTGGACTCCTGTTCCCCCATTTTTTCTTTGTGTGTCTCTCTGCAATATTGCTGTGTTTTAAGGAAGATGGCCCAAGTCATTGCAGGTAGAGTCCTAGACCTAAATATTTATCAAGGGAAAGATGGAAAAGGCTCACTTTCCTAGGGAATACAGTTCCTACTGAATTTTTGTACCTCCATCTGTGGCTTCCAGGCAGCAGTGGGAAAATGTGTATCCCTCTCAGATAATTTGGGCCCTTCCAGAGAGGGAGACACTTATTCTGAGAATTTGCCTCTGCCCTCAGAGGACTGGCGTCCAGGACCAGCTCAAAGACAGATGAGGGCCCTGAGAGAGAAGAGAGAGGACCACTTACCCCAAACAGAGTCCAGCTCACGCCTTCTGTGAGGCTTGGGGAAGGAGGACTGTGCTTGCAGTTTGCAGCCTGAGGGACCTCCATGCTTTTTACAGGAGCCACAGGAACCAGGCAGTGAAAGTCTTCATGTGAGGCAGCATCTCCAGGTTGCACAGCAGAGGAGATCCAGAATTCAAGGTGAGGTACATTCTCTGATGCACCTATGGTTTGCCCTGTCCCACAGTAAGGGCACCTCATAGTACCCAGGCTTGATATGTCTTACTGTCTACCCTAGAGCCTTGTCCTCTGCATTCAACTAGAACTTGAGCAGCAGTCTCATTTCTTTTCCCAGGATTATGGGGGACAAGATCTATAGCAGGACAGGAGGCTATGAAGCCCTAGGTCACCTCGCAAAGAGAAGACCTATAATGGATCTTTGTGGGAGGCAACAAGTGTGTGGTTCTCAGATGAGAAAAATTAACAGTCTCCCTCTCTTCTCCAGGCATCTGAATTTTCAACAACGAGGTTGTGCTGTCCTCACTAAACATCATGATGTCTCATGGTCAGGAGAGCCACGAGGGCAAGCTAAATGGAGGCCATCCTGCTCAAAGAAGAACAGTCATCATGCGTGTGCCAGTTCTCAAGAATGTGGAGGAGAAAGCAACAGCCACTGTTTCTCCTGCATGCTCTTTCTCCTATACTGTAATCAGTGCCACACCAAGAGTAGAGCTAGGGCTTTGGGCACTAAATTCTGCTCAAAATCGTGACAGCATCTTCTCTCCTCCCACTGCCATGGCAGCCATTCAAAGGGCTTCCACTCAAAGGAATCAATTCAGTGAGAGCTCCAGCAGACAAAAAGCTGAGGGTTCAAGTCCCTCACAGGCCATGATCTTCCCTCAGATCCTGGGTAGTGTGCTCCTAAATGACAAGTTACATGACTTGGTGTCCTTCCTGGTCCACAAGTATCAAAAGAAGGAGCAGATCACCATGGAAGAAATGCTGCACATTGTGCACCATGATTACTGTGAATACTTCCCTTCAATTTTCAGGGTACTCTGTGAATCCATGTGTCTGGGTTTTGGCATTGATATGAGAGAAGTGGGTCCCCCTGGCCACACATTTGTCCTTGTCCCTGTCTTGGGCCTCACCTATAATGGAATACTGGATGATGATGATCAAATAATTCCAAAAGTTGACATCTTGATATATATTTTGACTGTAATCTTCATAAATGGCAACCGTGTCAGTGAGGAAGAATTAAGGAAACATGTGACAAGATGGGCAATATTAGTTCAGAGGGAGCACATTGTTACTATAGATCCCTGGAAATTCATCACTGAGGATTTGGTACAGGAACAGTACTTGGAGTATCTGCAGGTTTCTAACAGTGATCCTGCCTGCTATGAGTTCCTGTGGGGTCCAAGGGCCCGTGCTGAAACCACCCAAATGAAAGTCCTAGAGCATGTGGCCAAGCTTAATAGTGTGGATCCCAGATTTTACCCACATCTATATGAGCAAGCTTTGAGAGAAAAAAAGTTATAGTCAGGACTCTGAGGAGCAAGATGTGATACATGAAAGGGACAGGCAGTGTTCTCCAGCCACTTCACTGGTTTAGCTCCCAACCCAGGGCTAATGAGGCCCATTTTCTATGTTTGTGGAAGGCAGGCAGTTTTCTAAGTAGTGAAAGGCCAGAGAGGAGATAAACTTCCATGCGTAGCATCTTGATGTCTCTTATATTTGGTTAACTTGGAATTGTACTTATGATTTCTTTATGACTTTTTGAAGCCTTGTTCATTTTTTGACAGATTGAAGTAGCTTACACATCACATTCAAAGAATAGTATTGATTTCACATGTATTTTTAGGATTTTTTACGTTTATGTTTGTTTGTGTTTGCTGATGTCAATGTGATTTTGTGTGATATTGACCACAAATGAAATTCCTTTTCCATTCCAAGTGTAAGAGTCTTTCCTGTTTTATCAAACAGGAAAACCGTTCAATTTATTTATGATAAAATAGGACTAGAATAGAAATTTTTCGGAAATGTGGAAAAAGTTTACATCAAGTTAGATGGAGCCTAGAAATAGACAAAAGAATGACAATCAAATATTGATTTCTTATTTCTTTTCCTGTGTTGATCTATACTATATACATTTGCTGTTTACCTGAATCTCTTTGGTTTCTTCAATTATATTAGAGAAATTTACTGTAAATAAAGAATCTTATTGCTCGCAGGCACATTGACTCCAAACTTTAATTGCATGCATGCCCCTTGGAAGGTCCTATGTCTGTGATGGAGATATGAGTACCCTAGACTGAGCAGGATGAAACCTACCTCATGGGATGGTGGAGTCCAGCAGAACCACCAATATTAGGAAGATAGATGTCCTCGAAGAACTAAAGGGCAGGCAGCAGAGCACCCAAGAGTTAGTGCTAAGTCACAGGAGTTTAAAGCTTGGGGTAACTGTCATTGCTTCTGTAGAAGCTGATTTTAATACAGCTGCAAAGTGCAAGGGCCAGACACTCAGATGAGACACCTTGCTCCCGAGATAAAAGCCTGAGAGGATAAAAGACTGATCTAAACAGCACTTTTATATGGTGGATGTAGCTGAGAGGAATCTTCACCTTGGACAGATATGAGAAAATTAGTCCTACCCAGGGCACGATCCATAAGACTTATCCCCTGCTTGGCAGGGATTTCCTGAGAGTTAAGGGTGGCTCTCAGGTGAAGTGAGACCTGAAAATCCCTGCACTGGTACTCTTCTGTCTGCTGGGAGTGTCCACTTTCCAGGGTATTACATTACCTAGTTGACTTGATTTCTTAGGGAAAACTTCTTATGAGTCCACTTTTCCTCAACACTCTTACAAGATGTACAGGAGGATCTGGCCAATCACACTGGCCAGTTACACAAGTGGTCAGATGGCTGCCTGACAAAGTGCTTCATCCTCCAGAGCCCCTTCTCAGTGTTGTTAAGCATCTTCCCTGTCTTATGCCAGGAATAAATCTGGGCCAGGTTTCAATATTTTCTTTCTGAAGTAAGTATATTCAATAATGTCAGGAAGCATAATTTTTCTTGAAATTTCTTGGCACTGCATCTGTGCTGAGCTGGCTTTGTCACTAGAATGGTCAATGTTTTAAGCCTCATTGTTATAGAGGCCTTGTGAGCCCGATGTTTTAGACTTTTGAGGATGGCGAAATGATTGAATGTAGTTCTTCCAGTGGAAGAGAAACTGGCAGGGAGGGGACTATTATTCTCAATCCAAATCCCAGGAGCTTTGAATTAGTTGGTCCCAGCAGGGACAGATTCCCAAATAGATAATCAAGCAATACATCTTATTGGAGAGAACATATTGTGGCAAAGTTCACTTTTCCTGGATTTTCTATTTAGGTTTCTAATTACTTGAACTTCCATGGGAAGCACACACAAATTTTCCAGAGAAACAGGGCTGATTTCTGAGCTTATGGTAACGCTAGAACTAGCTGCTTATCACCAATCATTCCATTCATGTCAGAAACTCTGCTGAGTGGTTTAATACATTTCTTACATTCCACTGAATGTACAAGAAAAGTGTGCAAACCCTGTTTATAGATGAAGAACCTGAGGTCTACTGGCCTTAGGAACTTCTCAGGAACCCTGTGTGGTAAATGACAAGGTCAAGAATAGACTCCTAGTGTGAGGTTATCTAGAGGCCACCCCATTCCCAATTCTCCTGCCCTGAACTCAGCTGTGTTTCTGAATTTATTTCTATACTCAGATAATTTTTTTAAAAAAAAATCTCCCAGGGTGTAGAATGACCCTGTGTCCAAGGCTTTAAATCTGGCCTGAATTAAGAATGTGAAAATGAGCAAGAAATGGGTGCACCCAACTCCCAGGGGAGCTGCCCAGAATCACCAGCCCTCACCCACGATCCTGCCTGTCAGTTTGCTCACTCTGGAAACCCTGCCACAGCAATAGCCTTTCTGACCTTGAACTGTGATGTTTAAACTCTGGAATATGTCCCTAAAGAACGAAATAACACACTATCAAACTTTCCCAAATGGGTGATAAGCAGTTTGAAATGTGACACAATTTCCTCCTTGTCTTGGGAGGTAAATTAGTATAGTTTATGAGAGAATTCTGAAATTTTTGTAGAGTTTAATGGAATGAGTCAGTGGAAAAGGTCCACCTAGCACATGTGCAGGTGCATGAGCTTAGGTAGGTGGTCAGACCCAAGGACCATGCTCACCACAGTGGAGGAGAGAAGAGCATCTGCTGGGGCTGAGTTCCTCCAAACTCTGAAGTCCCTGAGGAGGTGGTGAGTGCTGCTTTAATTGATCTTAAAAATAAAAACAGAACCACTTCTGCTTCTCTGGTCTGTGTCCCACCCCACAGGGAAATCCTTATTTTCAATATGCCAAATGGCATTAGTCCTGATGTTCAGACAAGGACAGTCATATGTGCTGTAGCACCAACTCATAGGTTAGGAGAATGGCCATGAATCCAAAGACAGGAGGGAATTCTCATCCTGCTAAGATTGGAGACTATTGTGAAGGGAATAATGCAGAAGTGCTAATGAGTGAAGATCAAAACTCCTGCTGCTAATATGTTTACAATAATATGTGAATGAGGTTGATTCTGTATCTGAAGCATCTGTCACATAGTAAGTGGGCATTTGGAAAGGCTGAAGAATTTCTGTGCCTATATCACCTGCTCAAAAATTTTTCCCAGGAAGGTGGAGAATTTTACCTTAATAAATCATGTTTATTGCTTTTAGTTGAGCATCTACTATATGACCTCTTATGCTGCACTTCCTCACAAACACACAGCATGTGTTCCCTGCTTTTTTGGACATGGAAGCATTTTAGTCCATTTGTCCTTGGGAAGAGTATTAAGATGAACCTGTGTCACTGAAATACTAACAGACCCATTGCTTATTCATTACAGTCATTTCTATAAGAGGTGTTGCAGGAGAACTGGATTAATCCTCACACCCTGGGTTTGCACCCCTAGAAGTTTAAGTCATGCATGTTCACTTCTTTGACTGGAGCTGCTAATTCTGTACTTTGAAGGCACTGTGCAGGAGTTGATCCACAAATGCTGATGGTAGGGTTTTCTGCATGCTGCTCACACCATTCAGCCTCCTGAACACACCTGTCAATTCCATGACAGTCACAATGTCCTCCCCAGTGTAAATGGTAGGTGGTAAGAAAAGTCTCCCAAATTCCTCTGGCTGCTGGAAGTTTTCTCCTCCTGTTGCTGTACCACACTGGCCTGCCAGCTCCTGGGTCTAGCCTCAGCCTGCCCGGTTTAGAACATAGTGCTCTCCGTGTCCCTACTAATATCAAATCAGTCCAAAGCAGGACCCAACGCTGATGATAACAGGCAAAGACCTATGCCTAAAGATTCCTGGTAAGAACTATGTTATGAAGTTACTTCTGTATGGTTCCAGAGGAACTAAGGCATGGAACAAACCGAACTGTACAAAGAATGTATACTTCTTTCCATGTGCGAACTGTTAAATCAGACTAGGGTTTAAAAACTGAGCTGAGATCAGGTATTCCACAGCCAGTCAGGAGGGACATGAGCCTTGATTTGAATAGACACGTCTAAGAAGATCAAAATGCTCATTCCAGAGCAGAAAAGTTCTTGCCCTCAGAGGATTACTCCTCAAGGAATCTGCTTGATCTATTGCTGAAGCAGTTCTTATGAGAAGGAATACTTTAAAAATACTATGCCCTCTACTGTCATTGGCTCCTAAACCACAAGACTAATCTCCTTCCTTTCCAGAGTGCCCTCGATCTCAGACAGAATCTGTGCTGTTCTTGGTAGTGATGCAGGCCACTTAAGTTCATACTTCTTTCCAAATAGAAAAAAAAATATCTAAAGCTCACTAGAGGAGATGGAAGGGCCCATCTGTCTCAAATTGCCATCTTACCTTGTACAAGTGAGGAAGAGTCTTTCATATTTAAAAACAATTGGAGAGGGACACAGAGAGATAATGCGGATCTCCACCTCTGTCTTTATTACTTACAACAGTTTTCAGCACATCCTGCTCTAAGGCAGGCTCCAACCTCTTGGGGTTCATGGCATCTGCATACACTGCCACTTCCTTTGGGCTGAGAAGAGGAGATGTTCCTTATGAAGTTAGCAGGAAGAAGCTTGGATTAGTTGCTTGTTTATAAAAGGAAAATTTTAAATTACACTTTGTTTTTGCATTTCCAGTTACAGTAGCTCATAGGATGGTATAACACAGACCTTTCTCCCTGGGGGTTCTGAACCCCCGGTCTTCATGTCCTTTCCAGGCTATAAAGAGTGACCTTGCCTTGTTACCATAGAAACCAGGCTGGGGATCCTCGGACACATTCAAGGGGATCACTGGGATACCTCTCTATTCCTAGTATATAAGAGCATCACTGCCTTCCTAAGAAGAGGATCATTTACGTTGATGGGATTGGGATTCCTGTCTGTGCCTGCTGGCACCAAACCCCAAGGACCACATGACCCACAGGTGAAGGTTGGGCAAGTTAGCTCAGTCCTGCAACATTGCACAGACAAGATTCAGGGTATAAGAAGTCCATTTCTAGCACTGAAAAAGAAGTGCCCAGGTGGGAGTTAAATTTTAAAGCTCACTAGACCTCCCACTCTTTCTCTTGGTGTGAAGTGTGCCCCTTGAAAAATGAATACTTTTCATCATTGCTGTTCAATATGGGACCCAGCCATCACTTATGTCACTTCGTACTGAAATGTAACTAGTGTTACTGAGGAACTTTAATTTTAAATTAATTTTATATAGTTCAAACTGCAAATAGGTAAGATTTTTGGACAGCACAGATGAAGAATCTAAACCTGTGAGGCAGGAAGTACAAATTCCCATGAAAGACACAAGAAGTGCTAAGAAATGGAGTCACTCCATGTCTCTATTGATGGATCCTGTGTTCTACTTATCGCAGGCAGGTGAGGATAATACATCTAGAATGTATTGTGCTATGGAAGATGACAGCCCAACTTTACAGGTTAAGAGTTTTTCATTTGCAACCCATTTGAACTTTAAAGTACTTACTCCATTGCTCCAGAGCACCAGCAGCTCCTGTGTGGTCCAGTATGGGACAGCAACTTTGCATTTCCTATCATGTGCCCACTGAAGATCTGCCTTGCTCTATGTCCTATTATAGTTCAGGTGATCATACGAAATATCCTGAATTCAAAAATCCAGTTCCTTTGATGGGTTCTCCTATTGACAGAAAAACACTACAAACAAGGTAGTCAAACCCGATTTACATGTGTACAATTTCCAGTAAAGAAGAATCTTTATACCCTGGGATTGAACCATCCACACATGGCTGCATGGTCTCTGTGAGGAATGTGCCACACAGGATTCAGCATTCATCCTTGTTCCTGGCAACAGGAACTGGATAAGCCAGCGGCAGCAGCAGTATCTGGATAAGCCTTGATGACTCGGTTCACGTGCCAGTGAACTCATACTGAGTGTGCATTCCTTCCACCATGGCTACTCCACACATCAGGCTGTTGTGCAGCACTGATGCTGTCAGTGACAGAGGATGGCAGGTATCAACAGGTCAGCTCATTCTGTCTTGATTTTTCAGTGACTCTGCATCTTGAATTCTATTTGCGCATTAAAATATAGTAGAAATTTCTTAATATTGAGTGTATTTCCCATACTCTCATCAGTATACCTCTTCCTCCAGTTTGGCTTGTCTCAGTATTCTAATACTTTTCATTCTGAACCCTGGGTAACTTTCCAATTCATTTCCACTGTCTATAATTTCACCTGTATTATGACCTTGAGCCCTTTTGTTCCTACACATAAAAGAGATCGCTTTTGCATTGTGCTAATCTCTGTCTCGTAGGAGAATTTCTGTCCATCGAAGTCTTTCTTATTATCACTTGACCAAGGAGGTGTCATAAAAAGAATCTGTTTCAGCTCTCACTCTAACTGCAGCCAACCCCTCTGCTATGGTTTGTTTAATTGTCTCCCAAGGGCTTGTGGATTAAAGGCTTGGTCCACAAGCTGTGGGGTCATTGAGAGGCATGGAAACTTCAGAGATGGAATTTACTGGGACATTTTAGGTCATTAGAGGAATACCCTTGAAGGAGATTGTGGGACACTGCTCTTTTACTTTCTCTCTCCCTGCTTCCTAGCGGCCATGAGGTAAAGAACTCCATGCAAAACGTGTCCCCACCTTAATTTACTGCCTCAGCACAGGCACCAAAGCTATACCTAACAACTGTGGATTGAAACCTTGTAAACACTAAGGCAAACTTAAACCTTCTTTGTATTGGTGTTGATACTGGCTACATTTATTACTTAGATGATAGTGTAGACAATCATAAATTGTATAAAGTATACTAGGATCATGGAGGACGTTATTTATATAAAAACCTTGTGTACAAATATTGAGTTATACAGGAACTGTATACTATCTGCTCAATTTTCTGTACTACTCATTTTTTGAAGAGTTATGTCTGGTTTTTAAAATGAAATGAAACCTTAAATCACCTTACAACCCTGCAAAATAGGCACTTATGCCTTTATCCCAGAAAACTAGCAATTATATTCACCATAAATCAGTGTGAGCATGTTTGGAAAAGCTTCATTTTTAACAGTGGGGCACTGGAAACAAACAGCCCAGATGTCCTTAGATGGAACAATGTTTGAAAAAGCAACAAAATCCTTGGTACATCCATCCTTGGAATACTAGTCAGTATTTCAAAGGAGTGGACTCTTCAGATACATATGGAGCTTGGTGAATCTCTAGATAATTATGTTACGTTAAAAAACAGTACCAAACCTAACATATCCTTGAATCCATTTGACAATATCATTGTACAGATCAAATTATAGAAGTTAGTTGCACACCAGTGGTTTCTAGGGATGAAGAGAGTGTAGGTGTGAAGGAAGTGAAGTGTCTCTACAAGGGAAACAGGAGTAATCCCTATGTTGGTATAAGTATTAGACATCTTGGCAGCATCAATGTCAATATCCATTTGAGAAATTGAATGGTACTGATATTTCCATATTTTATCAAGGAGATTGTGACTAAAGTTTTCACAAGTCCTAACTGATTTCTTACAACTGCATGTAAATATAAAATTGCCTAAAGTAAAAACTTGATTCATAACTCTTATCTACAAGCAATGTCTCCCTTTTATTGCACACACCAAGAAAGAAACACTCCTATTACTCTGTCCCTAGCCAACTATTCCATTTCTAGAAAATGGTCAAGGCAGTGTTGGATCTGTGAAGTCCAATACCATCATTTGAGTGCTTCAGAGTACTGTTTGGGATCTTAACCAGGAAAGCTTTTTGCTATTCTGAAGGCCTAGAGTTGTTACATCATAGGGATGAAAATAACAAATATCTCTAAGAACTAGGTGTAGAGGGAATTTGAGTTTGAGATTTTCCTGGATGGTGTCATCCATCCCACATACAGGTTGTCATTCTAGCTAGATAGAAGACACTGCACACACAGAGAGAAATAGCAGCCTTTTTATACCTAAGGTACAAAATTTCATGAGAAAATTTTTCAGTGAGTCACTGCCACTTCTGGCTCCATATGACTTAAATTTGGAGCCACTACATGCAGTACATACCAGTAGGTCTCTCACTTCACACACACACATAACAAGGAATGTTTCTATCTCACATTTTCTTCCCAAGATTTCCTTAGTTTCCACTAGTTTTTTGTGCTTCTTCAAGAAATTTGTTGAGTCATCCTATCAAGAATTCATTGAACAAGTGTGTTGAAATAGGTATCTTAGCCCTGTTCACAATCTGTGGAGTCTGTTTGTCCTAGTAGGTGTAGTACCCAGGCTTGGTTTTACAGCTTAGGAGAGATAGGGTGGGTGTTCATGTGCCAGAAATTATGGGGGATCTTTGCCTGTAGGAAACAATTTGACATATCTGGTTTCTACAGTGGTTTGGCTAATATTCACCCTAAGACTCATGATTTCACAGAGCAGTGTCGTTTTTGTGGTATCATTCAGTATTGTCCTTGTGTTTGTGTCCAATATAGAAAGAAGTTTGAAGGAACACGAGATTGAAAAAGGAAGAGTAAAATTATTTATTTACAATAATAGGAAATTTAATGAGTAACATTTTATAAAGTAAGGAAATGCTTCCCAAACAAATTATGGTCTTTAGTGTTGTAACAGGGTAGTTATTCTTTATACAGGAAATTATACATTATACAAACTTTGTTCATTATCTATACAATTTAATAAATTTACAAAGTCATTTCTTCCCAAATACCTTGATTGATTCAATGTCATAGAAATCAAACTTCCAGGATTTTAAGTAGAAATTGGGACACCACTTAAAACATTTATATAAAAATTTTAAAAACCTAAAACTATCAAATACAGCTGTTAAACATAGAACGAAGTTGGAAAAAGTACCCCACTTCATTACAAGGATTGTGAACTAAGAACAAGCAATACATTGAGGTAACTCTAGAAATACATCAGGGGAACAGAATGAAGTGCAGGAACAAATTTACCATGAGGTAGGTGTGGGGAGAGCAACAGGCTGTGCTTTTCCTGGGAGAGACCCTGCCCTCCCACATGCACCACCTCTCCTCGGCCAGGTAGGAATCAGTGCAGCTGAAGCAAAGAAACAGGATCCTTTTTGCCTATGGGACAATGTTCAGTGAGAAATTGTCTTTGTTATTAGGCCTGAGCAAAGTTTTCTTTGCCACTTCTGCAGACAAGGACACATCCCTCTGGACACCAGTCCTACAGGACACGCCACATCCCTCCTCCCACACCCACCTCTTTACTTTGTTTCCCTTCAGGATCAGGGAAGATGTACACACGCCTCCTCCTAAGGAGTTAGTTTTATTCTCATCACACTTGTATGCCAGTTGGGACAAAACTCACAAACTATTGTTCATTTTGTAAGGGTTTGACCTTTGGAGATTCCTAGTTCACTCCTAAATTCTCTGGTTTCATGTCAGTATACTCGTGTCCTCACTTCATTTAATGGAGTTCCTAATGCTCTGCTGTTCCTGCTGTGGTTCGTGTTGATAATGTTTCTCATTCAAGCTGTTAGAAAAAGCAGAGTTGTATTGATCATCTACCTTTCTCAGGTTTACTAGTAGATGTGGCTGCTCTGGGGAGGGTTAATTCCTAAGATCCCCTTATAGAGGCACCTAAAAACAGAGAAAGGTCATAAAAAGGCACTGGTTAGGGGAAGAAGATAGAGGTAGGATGGAAAACGGGGCTTCACTTGAAAGGGTAAGGACCAAGGCGAGGTAATGCGCCTTAGTGGGAGGAACCAGGGGAAGAAGGGGAAGGGCTCGTGCGGGCCAATTCACATTGTGTCGAGAAGGTTTCAGAAAAAGGCCTTCCACTAATTCACCCTTTTTTCTTGTGCTTCACGGTTAATTGTCCATTCCATTTACTGGTAGTTTTTTTCCCATCGCATGTGTCTTAGTCACTTTTTGTTCCAATACACCTTCCTGTCTTCCTTTGCTACATCCTACCTGGGACAATGAGTGGTCACATGTGACTAATGAAGATCATAGAAAAGAATGCACTGTTTCATAAACACTGGTTCTGAAACAATTGGATATCCTTATGCAAAAATAAATCACAATCTAAATTATTTATATATATATATATATACATATATATATATATATATATGTATATATATATATATATCTCCAGTGATTTAGGTGTTTCTATATCCTTCTTAGATTTACTGTGCCTGGTAGAAAATACCAATCAATTGTAAGTCAAAGCAAGAGAGCTATATTATGAGTTATACTTTACAGAGGATTCAGTACGTGCTTTGTTGCCTCCACAGCATGACAGAAGACCTTGGAGCAAAAATGCCACTCACAGTATGGAGGCAGAGAGAGAGAGAGAGAGAGACAGAGACAGAGACAGAGACAGAGACAGAGACAGAGACAGACAGACAGAGAGGGAGAAAGAAAGAAAGAAAGAAAGAAAGAAAGAAAGCAAGCAAGCAAGCAAGCAAGCAGGCTGGTGTCAGGTATAAGAATATACACTTTGTAGTCATTCCCCAAGTGACTTTCTCCTTCCTAACAGGCTGCACAACCAAACATCAAGTTTTCAAGAGAATGTTTACATTTACACTATAACTTTCCTCCCTTGAACTTTAAGACCTTCACATGCACCTCTATACTCAAAATAGTCCACCTCTAAGAGTGGCCAAAGCCTTAATAGTTGCATAACTGTACATAATTTCAAATCCAAAGTCTCCCCCATCAGATGCCGGTCAAGCTCTAATATCCAATAAAATTTTTTTTAAAAAAATATGAAAATCTGAATATTCAGATAGGAGGGGGAAGAGGGAAGGAAAAAAGAATGGAAGGGAAAACTGGAAACAAAGCATGTGGAAATGGGGAGGGGAGGAAGAGTTGAAGGGAGTAGAGGGGAATGAAATTTAAAAGAAGATACTGAAGTGATCATTGTACAGGGACAATCTCCCAGTGATGAATATGATCAATATGTATGACACATACGTACTAATAAGAGAATAGAAGTTTTAAAAACAAAAAGAAACTAGTATCTTTCTGAGATACACAAGGAAACAGTAAGCATTCCCATTTCAAAAGAGCAAAATAGGGGAGAGACTGGAATTAGAGCCATATGAGGCTGAGTCTCAGCATGGCACACTCTAAGTCCCATTGATCCAAGTCCACTAATTAGGGCAGGGCATGGTGAGGTGTGAGCTACACACGGTTTGGCAGCCCAGGCCTACGAACATTCCAGTTGTAGCCCACATTGCCTGTTGCTTGAGCAAGCTCCACTAAGTGCTGTGGTTTCTCTTCAAATGAAAATCCACTTACTTGGTAATCTCAGCTTTCTGGGGGTCCTTATAGCAAATTTCCTTTAAGGCTCTGAGCTTCTGTCTTAGTTACTTTTCTCTTATTGCTGAGACAGAATACCTGATGCCCAAAATTAGGGAAGGAAAGGTTTTCTTCTTACAGTATTGGGGGTTTCAATCCATACTCAGCTGGCTGCAATGCAGGGTTGCACAGCGGGGCCGCCGTTCATGGCCACTGTGCAGCGAGGTGCCAACAGGCAAGAGAGAAAGATTCCTTCTTCCCGCCCTTACACTGTACGTCAGTTCCACCCCTGGGCGAGTGCAACACTCGCACCACCAATCCCAGTGCCAGACAACAATCCAGCACCAGACAACAAACAAATCAGGAATGCCAGACTCAGCCCTGATCATGATTACATAAGGCTTAAGTGGGAGCCATCCGACTACAGTATAACAGCTTCATACACACCCCTTTCATGAGTTCTGGTCAGGGCTTGTGACCCTGTCTCACCTTTCCAGAATTTTGTGTGAGCCTCTCAGGCTCCCTATCTCTCATTTTCTGCATGCCTGAAAACCCAGCACCATGTGAATAATGAAAGGGTTGTTTGTCAACTCATACAGAATCCAGGTCCCCTTGCCACTTGACTGCATTGTTCACTGAGGTCCTGTCTGGCTGAACTCAGTGATACACTTCCCTAGGTGACCCAGAAGAATTGCCCTTTGAGTGTCCCAAGGACTCTCTGTACAGTGTTATATCCTTAATTGTGTAATAGATGGAGACTTAGAGATTTTTTATATGCCCTCAAGGTATTTTTCTTCATGATTCTTTACAATAACCATGACTTCTTTTAAATGCTAATTTTTCAGCTACCATTATGTCATTGGTACATAATTTACAGGTGCTTCTTTCTGGTGAAACACTAGAACTTCCAAGTCATTCAGCTCTGCCATTGCCTTATGACACTCATTATAGATTTTCCTACTGGCATTCACCAATAAACACCACACAACCTGAACATTGCTTGATCTCATAATTTCCATCGCCAACTTAATTAGGCCTTTGCCATTAATGTTCATCCTCCATAAAGTTTCCAGAAAAGGACACAATACAGACAAATTTTCTGTCATAACATATATTATGTGGCATCTAGTACACTCCCAATGGGCAACTGTTCCCCACTGAAAATGCCTGAGCCTAGCCTTTACTGTAATCATGCTTATCAACTTTTGGTTCATCTGATCTCTGATCAGTTTTGCACAATAAGCACAGTTCACGGAATTCTAGGGCTTCACTAGTCTGTGTCTCTAAATGTCTTGCAAAATTCCTCATGCAAAACACTTCCAAAACTTCTGGACAGAACAGTCATGTTCAGTCATAACATAGCCCTAGTCTTGATGCCAGTTTTCTGTATTAGTCACTGTTCTTTTATTCTGTATACATTGAGAACATTCAGTACTTAAAGAGCAGTTTATTTTGCCTCACAAATTCAATGGACTCAGTCCGTAGTTGGCCTACTCAAGGACAAAAATGGCATCACATAATTGCATGGCTAAGGAAATTTGGTCATGCCATAGCAGTAAAGAAAGAAAGAGAAAAAGAGAGGAGTGAGGGATGGAAATACATCCTGCAATAACCCAAGTAACCCTCCTTTCTAATCTGTTCCTAACTTGAGTTGGGAGGCAGTAGTAGGATATTGTGGTATATTCGATCTGGTATATGTGCTGCTGAAACGAGCACTGGGGTGTATTAAATCTAAACCATAACAATATCTTTCTCTAGAAAGAAACAATATTTGTAACAGACCAGGATATAGGGTCAGTTCATGTGATTGTGGCATCTGACACATCTGAAGCCTATAGGGCAGGCTAAAATTTTGGAAACTCACACAGCATTTCTTCATTTTTCTCCATGATTTATGGTTTAGTTTTCAATGACATCTTTAAATTATATATATTAATGGAGCTTCATGTGATATTTTAAAACATGGATGGAGCATAGGGTATTCAAATTCAGTCGTGCTTTATCTCTTTCCCCATATATGCTGCCCAATCTCTATTAATCACTATGATACATTCAGGTTCACTGTTTTTAGGCTTCTACATATGAGGGAGCACATGCATTACTTCACGCTATACACCTGTCTTCTTTCACCTATGTAATGATGTCCAGTTCAAGCTACTGAAGGAATAAAAATATATGTTTAAGTTTTAGTTTACAGCAGAGAAATCCTAGCAAAATGCAAAAAGAAGTCTAACAAATGTACAAATTCTTATAGAGACAACTATAGAATTCTACTTACATTTTCAAGTAAAAAAATTCTAATATGCTAACTTATTTACTTTTCGCTTTTCCACAGTCAACTGGCTCCAAATGAGGGTGGCATGGCAGAGAGCATCACAGAGGAGAAGTAGCTCACGACAAGCAGGCAGCAGACAGCAGACAGCAAAACAGCAAGAAGCAGCAGCAGCGGCAGCAGCAGCAGCATCAGTCTGCCCCTTTCCCTTTTATCTTTTCCATGAACTGTGTTAGTACTCACATATCGTTAATCTCAACATCACACCTATAATTCCAGCATCACACCTATAATTCCCTAGTCCAGTCACCTCTGAAAAGCTCCACCCATGTTGGCACGAGACTTTTGGGGGACCTCTAGACACAAGTCATAACATTCTACTCCTGGCCTCCAAATACTCTTGTGCATCTCTTTATGCAAAAAGGTATTTAGTCCATGTCTAAGAGTTGCCAAAATCCCAACAGTTTTAGCCTTGCTGAAAAGTGGAGCTCAAAACTTTACTCTGAAATTTAAGGCAAACTCTTACTTGGGAAACCAGTGCAAAAGAAAAGAAAGTTAAACACTTCCAAAATACACTGGCACAAGATTTTCACACATTAAATAATTGAAATTATAACTAGTCGTCTAATACATGTTGATTCAAGCTTATATTGTGTGCTTTTGCATTTTGGCCCTTTCTCAAACTCCTGTACCATATAACCCTTTCTCTCTATGTAGAGTTTCCTACATTTTATCTGTATTCTAATCCATTGCTTCTTCACAACACTCTTTTAAAAATTTTCTAACACTGGATATTTCAGCTTCTAGGGTCATTGAAATAACAATTTGTCTTCATATATATTATTCTTTTTATTTCTAATTTCAATTTCATTAATTTCTGTTCTTATCTATAAGATATTTTCACTTAACTTTAATTTTTTATTTGTCATCATATAGTTTGTTAAAGTGGAAAGTTAGATTATTGATTGGAATCTTTCCATTCTTCCTGATATAAGCATGGAATACAATAAATTTCTCTTCATGTATGGCTTTAACAGAATTCTGCAAATTCTGATATGTTGTGTTTTTATTTTCTTTATGTTGAAATAAGTGTTTTAATTTCTTTAAATAATTAATTTCTTCTGAAACATGCACTGGTAAAAATATTGTTACATTTCTAAATTTTTGAGGATTTGTAAATATTTTTTGTTATATTCTTTATTACTGTTAAGTTTGGAGGTCACACCATCTTACTCCATTTGTGTTGCTACAGGCTAAATTTTTTTTTTGAGACAGGGTCTCCCCATGTAGTTCAGGCTGGCCTTGACCTCACTGTGTAGCCCAGGCTGGCCTTGAATTCACAGCAGTCCTCCTGCCTCAACCTCCTGAGTTCTGGGATTACAGGCATGTACTGCTAGTTGGCAACTACAGACTAATTTGCCCAGGAAATCCACAGGAACAGCCCCGGCATGAGTTCATTGTCTTGATGCTTCATTCCATAGCAGAAGGGCTAGAACCAGGCAAGAGGGAGGGAGCAAGTGATCAAGCGTGCAGTTTCCAGATCTTTTATAATGGTCGTCAGGCCGTTCATGAGGATGAAGCTCTCATAACATAAGCATCCCCCCTGAGACCCCACCTCTCAAGACTGTTGCTTTGGAGATTAAGTTTGTAGTACATGCTCTGTGATGATGTGTTTACACTATGATTCTACATTTTGGTATGATTCTAACTGGTTAAACATTTTAAGACACATTTTATGGCTCATTTTGGTGAATATGCCACATACACTCGAAAGTATTTTGTATCCTGGTGTGGGCTAACAGTGTACCTCTGGTCTCTCTGTAATTGTGACTATTCTATTGACTCATTTAACTTTGAGATGAGCGGTAAAGTCTCCAAACTGAGTTACAGATTTGGCAGTTTACGTTCCTGTAAAGTTTTGTTTCATGTACTTTGATTCTGTAATTTTAGGTGGAGGTGCATAGGTTTATTATGTGTTTCTAGTGGAATGTTCCTTTTGTCATTATATAATGGCCATTTTGTGTAGTGTCTATTGACATTTGTTGGCATAGGGAAGGGGCAGAGTGGAGGAAGGAAGGAGAGATAATAAGAATTGAGACGTGTTATGTACCTGTGCCAACTCTCCATGAGGAATGTAATTTTCACACACTGAAAACATGTACTTAGGAAAAATAAAAATGGAAAAAGTTGTGTTTTCTTCTTTTCTAATATAGGTGTTGAGATTTTTATATATATTCCCAGTATGAGACGATTATTGTATAGGTAATGTACAAGTATTTTCTACCCACATGAAGCTTGACTTTCCGTGCTGTTTTTTAAATTTGTTCACTTATTTTTAAAACCATTTTTTTTAAAGAGAAAAAATAAAAATAAAAGTTTCAAATCAGGTTAGTAGAAGACTTGCAATAACTAATGCTTTGTGAATTTTGTCTTTGTAGTAATTATTCAGTGTACAATATATAGGTGTGATACCTTGTCCAAACAATATTAGCACAAAACTTTCTTTCCAATGACCTAACAGAAACTAGCTGTATAACTATCTTAACTATCTTGTGCATAAGTATGTTTTTCTCATTCCTTTCCTTCCTTCCTCCATCAGTTTTTTTCTTTTGTAGAGTTTTTTCCCAATTCACAATATCTATGGTACATTTGGACCTTACTTGCTTATTTACTCATTCAGTTTCTCACACTAGTGGGACAACACGATGTTTACACGTATGAGTCTAATGTGTTTCACTTATGAGTGTGGCCTCAAGTCGCATCCATTTACCTATAAAAGTCTCAATTTTATCCTTCTTTATGGCTAAGAAGTACTTCACTATATAGAACAAACTCATATGTTTTTAATCCATTGCTAGGTAAATGGGTATTTGGGCTGTTTCCAAGATTTAGCTATTACAATTTGTGCTGCTATAAACATGGGTGCACACATATTGCTGTGGTATGATGTTTTTAATTCTTCTGAGAAAATGCCCACAAGGGGAACAGCTGGATCAAATGAGATTTTTTTCCCCATAGCCCTGCCAGCATTTTAATCTTTTTTTTTCCCCCACTGGGGATTGAACCCAAAACCTTGTGCTTATCAGACAAATGCTTCAGCCATTGAGCTAAATTCCCAGCCCAAGTGTTTGATTCTTTATTTTTGACTTTGTATCCCACTATACCAGTAAGTTTGGATATTAAATCTACAAGTTCTTTGCTGCAGTTTTTTGGGGTCTTTTATGTAGAGTCTCATGTCATCTGAAAATGATAATTTAACTTCCTCCTTTCCTATTTTTATTCATCTTAGTTTTTTTATCTTGTGTAATTGCTCTGACTAACTAATATTTCTGGTTAGCTAATACTGAATAGGAATGGCAATAATGGACTCCTTTGTACTGTTTTCATTGATGCAAATGCTTTTCATTTTGATTAAGTCTGGTATCATTTTTTTCTTTTATGAATCGTGCCCATTGTGTGATATTTAAGATCTCATGACCTAAATCTAGATTATGAATGTTTGACTCCATGGTTTGTATTACAATTCTATTTTCTCAGTGAATATATATAATAAATTTTGAATTTATTTTATATAACGTATGAAGATTTGGCTTTATAAAGGTCCAGTATTAACATGGATATCCACTTCATCCAATATCAGTTATTTTAAAAGGTAACATTTTAATTAAACCGATTAGTTTTTTGAAAAAAATGAATCAGCCATATTTCTGGATATATATATATATATATATATTTGTGTGTGTGTGTGCTTCTTTCAAACACCACATTGTATTTTTGACTGTATCTCTGAAGGAAATCTTAAAATTAGGGAACATGTTTCCTTTGCATTTGTTTTATTTTTTAGTTGTGTATTTCTGTTTCTTTGCTATTTCATATACTTTTTTGATAAATTTACTTATATATACAAAAACATTCTCACAGCACTCATCACAGAGTTGAATGTACAGGTTATTTTGCTGAGAATTGACTGTGTCACTGTATTGAGACAGTTCATGGACACAGGATGGGTCTCCTTTTATCATGGACTTCGTTTGTCTCTTTAGCATTTTGCGGTTATCAATACACAGGTACTGTGTGTGTTTTTTATGTGTAAGTATCATACTTACTGAAGCTACTAAAATGGTATTTAATATAATTTAAGTTGTCAAATTTTGTAACAATTACATGGATATATAATTTATGCTTATTTATGGATTGTGTCTATCATCAGCTCTTACTAATCCCCCTTATTAGTTCTAGGATATTTTTGAAGTTTCCTTAAATTTCATAACCAAAACAACTATGTCTTATGACAAATTAAAATTTAAAAGCATAATTGATATTGATACTTCTCATAAGAAATAAAGATGGCCAATAAATACATGAAGGATAGTTCATCACATCTAGAAATTAGGGAAATGCAAATTGAAAAAACCTGAAACGCCATCTCATTCTAGGAAGAATGGTGAAATCAGCAATGAAATAATAAGAAATGCTGGAGATGATTTAAGAAGAAAGGAATCTTTCTGCATTGTTATTGTGAAGGTACACTAGTACAATCAATATGAAAATGCATTTGGAGATGTCTCAAGAAATTAAAAATTAAAATTTCATTGGAACTAGCTGTTCCCCTTGTAGGCATCTTCCACAAAGATTTAAGAGACATCATATTGAAGGGATACATTCACACCCACTAATATAACTTCATGACTCATAAGAGCTAAATCTTGGATGCAGTCTGTGTTCTATATGTCCATCAACACATGAGTGGATTAAAAAATGTGATATTTACATATAATGGATAACTACTCTAAGATGTAGAAATAAATATTTGAGTCATTTGTAGGAAAACATATACTCCTTGTTACCATAAGTGTAATAAATCATACCCAAAAGCTTTAATTATGTCATGGGTTTTCTCATATAGAAGCAGAAAAAAATATAGAGCAAAAGAAAATATAAACAATAAAAACTAGAAAGGTAGATTTTTTTGTAAATGGGAAAGGGACCTAGCAATAAAGGAAGGGGGAGGAATTAGAGGGGAGGAAGCAATAAAAATTAAGGGAGGATATATGCAAGGATATATGTAATAATTATGTTCTACAACCATGCATTTGTAAAATTTAAAAAATTAAAATAAATAAATTTCTAACATCCAATTTAACTCCTTTCTCTTTAAGAGACTTGAGAAGATACTAAGGTGAAGTACGATTTTCGGTGTAAACCCCTATTTCCATAACCTGCTGTCCTTGGTAGAACATGTAGAGACAACAGATGTCAATTTTTTTTATTTTAAAGAGACAAAAAATAAAAAAAAATAGATTCAAAACAGGCTAATAGGAGAGTAACAAAAATTAATACATTGTATATTATTATTTTCATATTAGTTATTCAGAGTACAAGATATAGGTATAAAATATTGTCCAAATAATATTAGCACAAAGCTTTCTTTTCAATAAATTAAAAGAAACAATTGTGTAACTATCTTAACTATGTTGTATAAATATATACATGTATATGTACATATATATAAATATATTTCCTTTTCCCTTCTTTCCTTTTCTCTTTCCCCCATCACAGTTTATCTTTTTCTTTTTGAACAGTTTCTTCCCAATTTACAATATCTACTGTACATTTTAGATGTTATTTACTCATTCAGTTTCTCACACTAGCGAGACAACATGATGTTTACATATGTGGGTCTTACTTATTTCACTTTTAGTATGGTCTCAAGTTGCATCCATTTGCCTATAAAAATCTCTAGTTTAGCCTTCTTTATGGCTGAGTAGTACTCCATTATATACAATAAATATCTTTTTTTTAATCTATTCCTCAGTAAATGAGCATTTGGGCTATTTCCAAGATTTAGCTATTACGAATTGTGCTGCTATAGACATGAGTGCCCGTATGTAGCTGTGGTGTAATAGTTTTCATTCTGGGAAGATACCCATTAGGGGAAAAGCTGGTTGAATGGGACCTCTAACTCTACTTTTTAAAGGAATCTTTATACTGATTTCCACAGTGATTGCATCAGTCTACACTACCAGCAACAGTGGAAAAGGGTTCATTATTCTCCAATGCCCCGCCAGCATTTGTTATTGGTTGATTTCTAGATTATAGGCATTCTGTCTGGTGTAAGATGTAATCTCAAGTGTTGTTCTAACTTGTATCTCTCAGATGACGGATGATATTGTACCTTTTTTCATATATTTATTTGTCATTTGTATTTTTCATTTGAGAAATGTGCATGCACATCAGATGCCCATTGTTGGGTTGAGTCTTTGAATTTGGGAACCTGATTTTTTCAATTCTTTATATATTCTACATAGAAGTCCTTTGTCTGAGTGTCCACTGGCTATAATTTTTCCCACTCTATGTGCTGTCTTTTCACTCTGTTGGTTATTTCTTTTGCTGAGCAAAATGTTTTTAATTAGGTGAGATTTCATTTCTTGATTCTTTGCATTATTTCCAGTGCAGTCTAGGGATTTTTTTCATGAAATCTCTGCCTACAGCTATGTCTTCAAGATTTCCACTTATTTTCTCTTACAGAAGATTTAGTGTTTCTGTCTTAATATCTCGATATTTGATCCATTTTGACTTTTGTTTAGTGCATAATGATAGACATGGGTCTAGTTTTGGTCTTCGGCATGTGGAGAGTCAGTTTTTCCAGCACCATTTATTAAGAGCCTATCTTTCTTCTAGTGAACATGTTTAGCCCCTTTGTCAAATAAAAGGTGGATGAATGTGTCTGGAGTTGTTTCTGTGTCTTCTAATCTGTTCCTCTGATTGTCAGGCCTATTTTTTTGCAAATATCATGCTGATTTTATCACAGTAACTTTGTAATATAATTTCAGGTCAGAGATTGTGATGCCCACTGACTTGCCTTTGTTGCTCAAAATTGATTTTGCTATTCTAGATCTTTTTGGTTTCCAAATGAATTGTCGGATTTTTTTTTACAGATTTAATGCAATCTCAATCAAAATACCATTAGCATACCTCGCAGATGTCAAATATTTCCACTCTGTTCCTTCTTCTCTCTCTCACTTTTCTCTCTCCTCTTCTCCAGTCTCCCCTCACCACCTCTTTCTACATGCACAGAGAAGAGACCATGTACAGATGAAGCGACAAGGTGGCCACCATCCAGGCACAGAGACCCACCACTTGAAGCCCAGAGAATTTGTTCAAGCAGGAGGTTCACAAGACACAAGGCAACCTGAGCAAAATAGTGACAACTTATCTCATTTTTTTTTCAAAAAAAGCACGAGGGTTGTAACTCAACCATAATATGCTGGACTAGCATGCACGAAATGCTGGGGCCAATCCTAATTATACCTGGAAGAGAAAATAAGAAATTGATCATCAACAAACCAGGAATAGAAGGAAGCCTCACCAGAAACCAATATATTTTCAGGTTCTTTCATCTGTTTGAATTAACAACCAGAACTGTAAATAGATATATTTCTTTTTCAGTTGACCCAGTCTATTGTAATTAGCTATGGATACATTCACAAATAAGTTCATAACACTTTAAATAACAGGTGGAACAAACTACACAGAAGATTACTGTGGGGATGGAAGACTAGAGCAGTAGTATGAGATAATGAGCTCCCACACACATCTGAGAGCACCAAACCCAACAATATCAGCGTCAATATATATCTGAAGTGTACAAAGAACTTCCTCCAGGACAAGTCACACAGCTCAACACTAAACACACTCAACAAATCTAAGAGGTTTTAGAGGGTTGCAAATGATACGTAGTATGTTCCCCTAAACAAAAGACCATGAAATTTGAAGTTAATAATGAGGAAATTGAGGAAGTTTGGAAAACAAGAGGAAGGAATCAATGCATTCCTATACATCCATGTGATTTCCAGGCCTGCCATAAAATCACATTAACTGGTCGAGAGACTTAAACCATAGACATATTTTTTCTCATAATCCAGGAAGCCATGAGACAGGGATGAAGTTGCCTACAGGGTTGCACTTTCCTGAAATCAGGTCTGTGGCTTGCAGGTGGCCATAGACATGCTTTATCTTCATGTAAGCATCTTGTGCGTATGTAGGCCTCTGATATTTCCCAATGTATGTGTCACAATTTCCTCTGTTCAAAAGCATGTTAGAGAACCAGGGTCTTTCTTTTCATTACACAATGTTCAGATCATTGTAACAAGTTTGGTGACACCGAAAGACTTCTTTGCAAGGTGGCCAAACATGGCAATGGAGACCAACTATGAAATCTGCCATCCCAGGGATACTGATGAGATGGACAGGGAGGATGCCTAAAGACTTGGGTAGAGCTAACTGGGCACAAAACAATCAGTGGTCTACATGTGCACAATCATTATTCATAGCTCTCCAGTGGTCATATGTTCTGCAAATGGAAGCATTAACCTAATTTGAGTGTGGAATTTTTGGATCTTCTACACCAAATTGTAGCCCGCTGGACACCTGCATCCAGTGATGCATGGATGAGGTAAACAAAACACCTTCCTGGTCCTAGAAACATAAGCTAGACAAAATTTATGATCATGGCACACCTCACAAAGGCAATATCTATCAAAATGCTAGTGACCTATAGATAGTAAGATTGCTCAGCAGCACAAACTCAAAAATTAGTTATTTTTCAAATAAATGCAAAGAAGTACCTTAAAAGAAGTAAACACAGGTCTTATTTTAGAAATTCTCTTGGCTTTAAAGCTAACAGTCAGATGGAATTTGAGCTCAGCCTAATGACTGTGTTTTACCTCCATTGCCTGTTATAGAACCTATGGCAAAAATAAAGTCACATTCTGATGTACTGCAAGGGGACAAATATATGAATATGTTGCTAGGGGACAAAATTCTTTCCATAGCGATAGCCAGTGGATCACAGCACATATCCCTGAGGGAAATTAGAAAGAACCTTGAAATGAACAAAAACAAAAATGTGTATCACATGGGGTTGCTTCATAGCTCAGGTGGGGGAGCTCTTGCCTAGCATGCATTAGTCCCTAGGCTTGATCTCCAACACTGCACAAAAGAAATGAAATAGAAAAAAAAGTAAACAGAAACATATCAGAAAGTACCTGAGTGCAAAGAAAGGAGTCAGAAACATGTGCTGTACAACCTACTTTAAAAAGAAAAAAGAACCTCAAACAGCAGCCTTGCCTACAATATATAGAGAAAATCACCAAACCCACCTTAGATAAGCAGAATAGTGTAGGATAAGGTAGAAAGAATGAAATACAGTTTAAAAATAAGTGGAGAAATTCATGTAAGGAAAGTTTAAATTTTGACAAGTTTAATGAAATTGACATGTCTTTAGCTGGATTAAGCAAGATAATAGAGTAGAGCACCCAAAGTACTAAAATCATTCCAAAAGGCTCTATAGTGGATGATTATATGACTTTATGGACAAGGCAAATAAGAGAGATGATAAGAGATACCTGATTGACAGTGGGTGTAAATGTATCGCTGTGGTATAATGTTTTTAGTTCTTCTGGGAAAACACCAAGAAGGGGAATATCTGGGTAGAATGGGACCACTAGTCCTAGTTTTTTGAGGCATCTCTACACTGATTTCCACAGTGCCTGTACCAGTCTACCCTCCCACCAACAGTGGAAAAGGGTTCCTTTTTTTCCACAGTCTCTTCAGCACTTGTTATCGATCGATTTCTTGATGATAACCATTCTTTCTGGAGTGAGATGGAATCTCAGTGCTGTTTTAATTTGCATTTCTTAAATGACCAGTGATGTTGAACATTTTTTCATGTATTTATTTTCCATTTGTATTTCTTCATCTGAGAAGTGTGTGTTCATCTCAGATGCCCATTTTTGAATTGTGTGTTTGAATTTGGGGGATCTGATTTCATCAATTCTTTATGTCTTCTAGATAGAAGTCTTCTGTCTGAGAAATAGTTGCCTAAAATTTTTGCCCATTCTGTGGGTTTTCTTTTCACTCTGCTGGAAGTACTTCAAAGAACCAACTGGGATCTCATCTTATTAAAAAGTTTTTGATCATTAATCTTGACAAATCAACAAGCAAGTTAATCTAGATGTTTAAGAAAGCATGCTCCTGGATGTGTGTGTGTGTGGGGGGGTGGTCATGGAAGCATGACCTTCAGTAATATATATGGTCTCTGGCCGCTTCCACTCTAGTACTTTTCATCAGTTCTGCTTCCAAGCCACCATGAACCAAGTAGCTTTCTACCTCCGAGACCTTCTCCCATGCTATTTCTGCCCTGGAGCCAGTCTATTATAGAGTGAAAATATGAACAAATTAACCCTTAGATCCTTGCCATTGTAGTTATCGTACCAAAGTGACAAGGAAGTGTGAATTACTGTGTCATACTTCTGGAATTAATCACCATAAAAAACAGAGGAGACCTAGCAAACATGCAAAAGCAACTCAGTGTAAACACCAAAGCATGAGGAAGGCCTGGGGGAAACTGAAGACTGTGGAGCTGGTCCCTGTGTGGGTGGATAGGGGCAGGGAAGCTGAGGGCTGCACAGGTAGCACATGACACCATCAGTCAGGGGAAAGTTCTGAAACTCCTGCCTCTGTATCACTGCAGGGGCTGAGGCAGGGCCTCATACCAGAGATGCCAATGACCTATGGTCAACAACAGGGTAGCAGGAAAAAAAAAGACAGTACTGTTCCAGAAACTAGCTAGTAACCACCTGACACTGTCCTTGTGGGTGAGGACTGGCTTTCAAATTCTTCACCATTTTAATGCAATGCAAATGATGTACTAAAATTAGAATATCAAGTAAAAATTAAATCATGCAAAGAAAAAGTAGATTGTCTTCATCAAATGAGCATATGCAGTATATCTACAACCAGGTGCAAATGTATCTGTACAAATATATATTTTTACAAATATTCATTTGACATGTATAATAGATAAACTAATACATGTGCACATATAATACACATGAACATACTCTACATAGAGACTTTATATACTTTCTGTTTCTATTGTTATAAATTCCACATAAACATTTCACAGAGATGTAAAATAACATCCTGACTCCAAATGAATTTTGGAAAATGAAAATCATGTCCCGGATTATGAAGAGTTAGATCATCTCACATAAACAGATTTTGCACCCAAAACATGCTGCTCCTCACCCTCTTCCCACTCAACATCAATGTTTTAAAAAGAAAGGATGTGGAGATCTTCCTCTCGCTGATAATAGATGTCATAAATGGACATGATTGTGCTTAATGTGGTCACAAAATTCCTCAGGTCATCAGCCTAGCCCTGGAAATCAGTGCTGGGCACATCCAGCAGTGATGACAGCCTGAATAATCTCTTCCTGACTTACAGCTGCCACCATAGGAGACTCCTGGAAACTGAGGGAAACAGACTGATAACTGATATGGGGAGAACCAGGGTACAGGCTCTGCTTGGAATGAATGTGACCACCCCATGGACAAAAGAGGGGACCTGGAGAATCCTATTCTGCTTTTGCAGTCAGGTCCTGTGCATAACACTGGATGTGACATCCATTGACTGCCTGAACTGTGGGTTCAAGTCTTCCTTAGGGTCTTGTTCTGATTCCTTTCTTCAGGTGAGGGTAACAGGCACACCCAAGCTCAATTAGGGTGAACAGGTGATGGGCTGTAGATTTTGTAAGGAAGCCTCAACTCAAAGAGAGGGTCCAAAAACAAGCCAAGTCTCCCTCCTTGTCAGCCCTGCACCCTCAGGAAGGATTTTCAAGGAGATCTGTCTGTACTTAGAAGATTTTGGGAGTTACAGTCTTGGTCTGAGGGAAATAGACTCAGGTTCTTAAGAGGATGGGGTTCCAGGCCCTGCCAGGAGCCTAGGTGATGACCCCTGGGGAGGAAGGAGGGGACATCAAGACTCCCATTCTGCCCCTTCAGTCAGCTGTGGGAGACCCCAAGCATGTGGCTTGTTGTGACCTCCCCTGACTTGTCCTTGTGAGGTGAGAGCAAGTTGAAGCCCCTTCTGAGATCCTTGCTTCTTATAAGGGAAGCAGAACTGGCTGTGCTCAGTATCACACTGTTTTGGTTTGCTATCACTTTATATGAAATCTTAGGAGCAGAGTCAATCCTCCAATTTTATTCTTCTTCATCAAAGTTTCCTTTCAATTTTATCTCAAATTCCTTTCTATATGGAACTCAGAATCATTTTATTGGTATCTGCAAAGATCCTGCTGTGTTCCTGGGTATGGTGGCACATGCCTGTAATTCCTAGGTGTCTCAGGTAGGAGGATTGCAAGTTTCAACCCAGGCTGGGTAATTTAGTGCATAAACTGACCCTGTCCTAAAAGGGGAAAAAAAGAGCCATGAACATAGCTCAGTGCAAAGTTCATAGATTCAATTCCCACTATGGCAAAATAAATGCATGAATAAATAAACAAAGCCTGCTGTGATCTGATGGGACTATATCCATAGGTCAATATCTAGAGAATTGTATCTTAATGATAGCGAGTGTTCCAATTCATGACCGTACTTTGTCTTTCTATTGTTTATGTCTTCTATATTCATCAGCATTGTTTTGTAGTTTTCTGCATTTTAAACCTACAATTAATTTGTCAGATTTATACCTAAGTGTTTATAGGGTACTTTACATGATGCTTCTTTTTATATTATACTACATGAACTAAACCACTAACAAAATCACACATGGAATGATTCACTTATATGTAGTATCAAAAATAGTCAAGTTCATAGAAGCAGAGAATAAAATGATGTTGGTCAGAATCTGAAAAGGGAAGGAAAGGAGGCATTGTTGCTCAATTTGTATAACCTTTCAATTAAGAGGATAGATCATGTTATGGATTCTTGCCAAATTGAATTATCAAGATATAATGAAACGGGCCGAGGATTTAGCTCAGTGGCATAAGCGCCTGCCTGGCAAAGCGTGACGTAGTGAGTTTGATCCCTGGAACCAAAAAAAGAAAAAAGATACAATGAAAAAAGTGTTGAACCAGCCTTGCTATTTTATTACAAACCTACCTGGTTGTGATGTATTATCATTTTTAATCTGGTTGGACTGAATTTGGTAAAATCGGGGAGAAAACTTTACCATCTATATTCACAGGTGATAGTGGTCTGTAGCTTATTATATTGCCTTTGTCCAGTCTTGGAAATCAAATTAATGCTGACCTCATAAAAAACATTTTATAAGTACTTTCACATTTTCAGTTCTTGTGCTGAGCTCCTGGCTTCAAGAAGGAGATGAGAGTACTAGGTGAATTGAGATTCAAGCTGACCAGTGAGGGAGAACTAAGGAAGCCCCATCCCAGAGAGAAGGTCTCATAGTATTCTAGAAAAGCTTCTGTTCCCTGTCCATACTGTACATGTGATAGAAAATTCCCAGGTGAGAGCCCCCTTTGTCCTTCCTGTGACCTTAAAGGATTTCAGACTCTTGTTCTGAAGACTGAGCTTCAGGTGAGAGGAATAGAGAGAGCTTGGGATCAGTTATGCCCAAGTGAGGGGCTATGGGTGGCTCTGAGGAACTGCCACCCCAGTGAGGTCACAGAATGTTCTAGAATAGCCTCTTTCACCTGCCCTGTACCACTCAATGCAAGATTCTCAGGAGACTGCCCGCTTTCTCCTCACTGGGAAGTGAGAGTCAGAGTTTTTCTAAGGTCTGTATTTCAGGTAGAAAGAGCAAAAGACCTGAGGTCAGCTAGATCAAGGGAGGGCTGGAGGCAGAGTGAAAAAGCCCCACCTGAGAAAGAGGATTCCCAGACCTGAGTTTGTTTTTAGCCCTGCACGAGGTGAAAATTCTCAAAGGAGCACCCTTTTCACCTCAGCCACCAGGTGAGGAGAGTTAGTACCTATCTCTGAGGACTGGGTGTCAGCTCTTGGAAACCAAGAAGATTTAATTTAGGAAAAACAACTGAGGCTACAGGGACACTGTGAAAGCCTCACCTCACAGGAAATTTCCCAACTAATCCAGATCTACCTCTGCTATCTGACCTGCCCCACACAGGCACAGATTTTTAGTTTAAGCCACTCGCCCATGTCTCTCACAGGTGACCCTTGGAGTCAGAGCTTTGTTCTTAGGTCTGCACTTCAGGTGTGCTGAGAAGACCCAAGATTGCTTAAATTCAGAGGTTGAGGGCAAGAAAGGAGGCTCCACTCCAGGTTGAGAGTCTGAAAACAACCCATATCTGCCTGTGCTGAAAGCCGTGCACTGTGCAGTTGAGAATTCTCAGGTGAGTGCCCCCTTTTACCTCAGGATCCCCCTGGAATTCAGAAACTGGTTGTGAGTTCCCTGCTTAAGGTGAGAGTATCAGAGAGGACCTGGGCTCAGCTATGTCAGGTTGAGGGGCTGGGGTATGTGTGGAAGCCCTGAGCCAGGATGCGGGTCCCCAAATAATACACACCTGCTTGTGTCGTCTGCCCTGTACCTGGGACACACTTGCCAGGGTACTCCACCTCCACTTCCCATGGCCATGGTCACCTTTCTGCCTTAGCCCTGAGTGTTAGACTTTTTTTTTTCCCGAAGGGGAACACACTGGAGTTGACATAGGATGTGGGATGCTGGCTTTGGGAAAGACAAGGTGAGGTCCGATGGAGGACAGAGGGCCTGAAGAAAATTCTTTTAGAACTTCTTGTTGGCTCTGTGAAGATCTGTGAGAGACAACTACCAACTTCTGCCTCTGGCATGAGAGAAAGATGAGGGACTCGTTCTGATGTCTGTCCTTCATGCGAGAGGAGCAGAGAGAACCTGTTCCCACTCTAGGTGAGGTCCTGAAGGGGGCCAGAGGAGTAGAATCCAGAGGCCCTCCCTCGTGTGGTGCAGACCCAGGTGTTCACGTTGCCCCGCTGCTGACCAGTGGATGCACCTGGCAAATCAAGTCCACCATTCCCTAAGACAGCAGAGGTCTTAGCCTAGCAAGACTGTCTCTGAACAATCCAGATCCATCTCTATTGTTAGTCTAGGATCCACAGGGCAGGCTCGTAAGAATAAGTCCTCTCCTTCTTTGGGCCTTGATGTGACAAGGCACACTCAGTAAACCGGGATAGGGGTTCAGACTATCTGGAACCAGGGTCAGGACCCAGAGGGAGGAATTAGGGGACCAACCCCTCCCCACTAGATGAACCCCATGGGGGACTTCTCTGCCCCTGCTGTCAGGTCTGGAACACCCTGAGCAGGGTGTCTGGATGTGTGGTCTCCCAATGAGCTCTGAAAATGGTGACAGTCTTGGTCATAGAGAAAGTTGCCTTACACTCTGGAACAGAGTAGAATCCATGAAATCCTGCCACTGCTCTGAGTCCAGGGAAGCCCCACGCAAGGTTATCAGGCAGGGGATTCCTGACTTCAACAGGGTTTCAGGGACACTAGGGACTTTGAATAAGAAATGAGGCCTGAGAGAAAAGGGGAACACAGGCCCTGGCCCAGTCAAGATGAGAAATGAGGCAGGACTTCAAGGCCCAGGATACTTGATAGATGGGACCCAGCCTGTCTACTCTTTTAACCTGAGTGGAGCCCAGTACTCCCACCTAGAATCTGAGGGAAAATATATATGTGTATATATATATATAGAGAGAGAAGAGTGAGGCTCTTTCCAAACTCTAGTGGAGGACTACAGGGAAGATTACTGAGGGGAAACTACAGTCTAGATCAGAGGGTGACCTCCACCCAGACATCAGTCCCTGGGGGATGCAGTGCCCCTTTGCCCCTGGCTCTTGGTACCAGGTTGGAGGGGGCCTTGGTCTGAGCACTGTGGCCTCAGGTCAGCAGATCCAAGACCTGGGAAGCCTGGCCCGGCTGGCAGGCTGGGGTGGCCTCAGGCAGGACTGTGGAAAAGAAACAGCCTGCCCCGTACTTCCACCTCTGCAGTACTCGGGAGACAGTGGACTTGATTTTCCGGATGCATCCACAGGTCGTCGGGGAAGTGTGAACACCTGGGCCCCCACAAGAGAAGGGAGGGCCTCTGGATTCTACTCTGTCACTCTGGGGAAACTCCATACACAGGTTTCCAGATGTGCTGCATTTTTGTCTCTGTGATCTCAGGGAGGTGGCCCTTACTATAAGTATCATCAGTTCACTTGAGAAGACATTTCCTGTCAGCAACAGGAGCAGTCCAGGATCTGTCTGGAATCAAGGAACTGGTATGAGGACTGAAAATTGTTTTTATTGGAACATGTCTGCAGAACAAGAATACATTTATTGTAGGATGTTGGTACAATTACACGACACATTTTCCTTCTTTTTTATCCCTTTCTCCTGTCCTTCCTCCCCCTCCTTTCATGGATTGAAAAACATATACATATAAATATATATGTGTTTGTATATATGCATTATACATGTTTGGAGAACATAATGATCACTTTTCTCATAGGCACTTGGTAGATGTCAAACTTCAAAATTCCTCTTTTTTTTCTCCCCTATCTAAATCTCTTTGTTCCCTCCCATATGCTAAAATATATAGCTCAGTATTTACTCTTTATTCTGTTTTGTTTTTGGTTTGATATTACTATACCTGATGGAATGGTAAACTTTTTTTAAGATAACAAAATATACTATAGTAGCTGTTGTTTTCCAAGTGGTCAGCATCACCAATTTAAAAAAAATTACTCTTGTCTATATTTTCTTCAGCTCTTTAAATATTGGCTTTCTCATATAAGAGAACACATGAGATACTTAAGATTGTATGTCTGATTTACTTCACTTAACATTATGGTCTTGAAAAGTTTTCACAGGGTCATTTCCAGATTTCATTTTTAGTGTGAAATGTTCTTTTGAAAATAATATAACAGTCATAACAAAAATAGACATACAGCTTGTTTCTCTAGATTCATTGAGGGGAAAGTTTTGAGGGGAAAGTTTTGTGCTAATAATTTTCTGGACAATGTTTCATGTCTATATCCTATACTCTAAGCAACTACTGTGAATATAACAATATGCAAGGTTTCCATTATTGTTACTTTCCTGTTGGCCTATTTTGAAACTCTATTTTACTGTAATCTCTTATTTTTTGTTTAAAATAAACAACAAACAAAAAAACCCCATTATGGTCTTGAGATCTACACATTTTCCTATAAATGACTCATGTTTCTTTTTGTAGGAGAGTAGTACTGCATCTTGCATAAGTATCACATTTTATTTATTCATCCATCCGTTGATGGATATATAGGCTCTTTTAAAGATTTAGTTATTGTGAAATTTGCTGCTATAAACCTGGGTATGTATGACTGTAATTCTATGTCTAATTTTCAAAGCAAGAAACCTAGAAGGGAAACACTTAAGTTGAACTTCATTTCTGCTGTTTGTTTTCTAAATAATCAACATGGAGATTTCCATAGTGTTTGTACCTGTCTACACTCCCACCAATAGTGAAGAATTATTCTTTTTTGCCCAGTAGCCTCACCAGTATTTTCTATCATTTGATTTCATGAGGCTATCTATTCTTTCTGAAGTAAGGTAAAATCTCAGTTTTCTTTTAATTGACATTTATCAAATGGCCACTAACGTTGACTTTTTTATGTATTCATTGGTCATAGGTACTTTTTCATTCAAGAAGTGTCATTATGTTCAGAAACCCATTCCTTTATTGGGTATTTTAATTGAGAGAATTTTTTTTAGTTTTTGTACATTCTAGATTCTCATCCATTGTCTGAGGAATAGCTGTCAAATTATTCCTTCTATAGATTATCTCTTCACTCTGTTCATTGTTTCCTTTGCTGCGTAGATAAATTTTAATTTGATATGATCTAATTTGTTGATTTTTGGTATAATTTATTGTTCTCCTGAAGTTCTGTATATAAGAACTTGCCTAAGCCTGTGTCTGCAGTTTTACCTATTTGGTTTTTCAGCAGATTGTTTCTATTTTAATATTTAGATCTTTGATGCATTTTGATTTTAGTTTAGTGCATGGTGAGCGATATGGATCTAGGTTTAGTCTGTGGCATGTGGAGGGCCAATTTTCCCAGCACTGTTTGTCAAAGAAGTTGTCTTTCCTCCAGCAAGTGTTTGTTTCCATGTCAAAGGTAAGGTAGCTGATGTTATTTGGTGTTGCTTCTATACACTGAGTTCTGTTCCACTCATCCATAAAACTATTTTTTTTTTGCCAGCAACATGCTATTTTCATTATAGTAGGTTTGTACTATAATGTGAGGTCTGGGATTGTGATACTTCCTGCCTTGAACTTGTGGCCTATGATTGCTTTTGTTACTTAGGTCTTTTCTGGTTCCATATTGAATTTTAGGAATGTTTTCCTTCATTCTATGAGAAATGCTATTGGTATTTGGATTGGGATTGCATTGCATTTGTATACTAATAGTTTTGGAAGTATGATCATTTTGACTATATTCATTCTGCCTATGCAGCCACAGTATATCTTTCCATTTTCTGATATCCTCTTCAATCTTTGTTTTTAAGAATAGTGTGGTTTTCATTTAGAGGTTTTTTACTTCATTGGTTAGGTCAGTTCCTAAGTATTTCATTTTTCTTGATGCTATTTGAAATGTATTGTTTCCTTTTCTTGGTGAGTTCATTACTGAGGTTCAGAAATGACAGTGATTTTTATTTATGTGGTGACTTTGTAACCTGGTAGGCTACTGAATTGGGTTATTAATTCTAGCAGTCTTTTAGTGAATTTTTGGGGGTGCTCAGAGTTCATGTCATCCTCAAATGATTTAATTTTTCATTTCCTATACATACGTCTTATTTTCTTCCCCTTGCCTGATTGTTCTGATTAATGTGTTGATAGTTTCACTGAACAGGAGTTGTGACAGCCACATTCTTGTTCTTTTCCTGATTTTAGAGGGAAAGATTTCTGCTTCTCCCCACTCAGTATAAATTTGGTCATTGGTTTGTCTTAGGTGGCTTTTATTAGATTGAGTTGAGGTTCTTCTATCCTTGTTTTCTTAAGGATTCTCCTCATGAATGGATATTGGATTTTGTCAAATACTTTGTCTATTAACATGATCATGTATTTTTTTGTCCTATCTTCTGTGTGTGCATTGTACTATATTTTTCATTTGGGTATGTTGAACCACCCCTTCATCTGTGAATCCTACTTCACATTGATGTATGATCTTTTTTAGTCATTGCATTCTGTTTGCCAGAATCTTACTAAGATTTGTGCTGCATATTTATGAAGATGGTTAGCCTAAAGTTTTCTTTTCTGGTTGGAATCCTTTCTCACTTTGGTATCAGGGTAATGCTTGCTTCATGGGATGACTGGGGATTTGGCTTCTCTCTCAATTTCATTAAGTATTTTGATTAATATTGGCATTTTGGTAGTGAATCTCTCAGGACATTTATTTTATTGTTACTTTTAAAATCTTCAATTTCATTGGCTGATACTAAATTATACACAATTTTTATATCTTGTTTTAGCTTTGGGAGTTCATATATATCTAGGAATTTACACATTTCTTCTTAATTTTCCCTTTTATTGGTTCTTACAGTAATTTTGAATGATCTTCAGTATCACAGCACAATCCATTGTGATTTTGGCCTTAACATTTATAAGTTGTTCAAAGGGAAAAGGAAAGTAGGATGGTAGAAAGGTAGAAGGATGGAAAGGAAAAAGGGAAAAAAATCAAGTCAGTTATACTATTAGTGTCTCTCAGTTCATTTAAAGGGATTTGTGCTACTATCAGTTGGAAAAAATTTTAATGCCCATATCTTAATATATTGCATATTATCTTTAAAGTTAACTATTGTTATTCTTCTATTGTTTTGCCATGAGATTTCTTTTATCTTTTTTCCATAAAATAAAACATTTATAATTGCTTGGATTTGGGTCTTATTTTTTTTTCTTGCTTTGGTTGAAATGTTAGGGCTTTGACAATTTTGTATATTGTTTCAATGAGCCAACTATTCAATTTATTCCTTCTTTGTATTTTTTTCTGTCCCTGCAAGGGCTAAAATAATCAATGCATAGATTTTCAAATCCAGAGAAACTCAGGCTGATCTTGAACTCTGGCTACCAGCACAGGGCCTGTGCCCTTTTCAGGTGATCTTAGTACCGTCAGGGTTTCTGTTTCTGATCTGCTTCCTATCCACACCCTTTTCCTGAGAATGTCTTTGACCCAGTCACTGTGTGAGGGTAACACTGTGAATCCTGATGTGAAGCTCTCCTGTGGCTTCTCTAAGGCCCAGGTTTGAGCACTCAACTCTTTCCTGGAATGGAACCCAAGGCCATGTACTCTCCAAGGGTATGTCTGACAACTCCACAGGGGTTAGTCCCTTGGTATTTCCTGTGTAAGGACTCTGTAAGAGAAGAACCTCACACTATCTTTGAAGATCACAGCAACCACTGGTCCATTGAGCCACCCACTTTTTTTTTTCTTGGGTCCTCCCGAAGTCCTCAGGTTTCACTCTGGTTCTATACATTCAATCCTTTTCCCAAGAGCCAAGAACCAGGAGGAAATTCCAGACTTATTTATTTCCTAATCCATGATGCAGTCTATCTCTTTAACGTCTCCATAATTTTTAATAGTACATGTTTGCAGCACATAATGATCACACTCATCATGGGGTGTTTGAACACGTATTACACATCTTAATTATTTTCCCCATTCCTATCCCATTTACAAAAATTCATTTTTCTTCTCAGTTCTTTGTTTCCTTTAAAATCTTTTTCTGTTCCTTTCCTCAACACTTTCACCACGTCTTGTTTACCTTTCTGTTTGAATAGGTTCTTCCTATTTTCTTAAATTTATCAATTTTGCTCCTTGTTTACACTTTGGGTTTTTTCCACAAGAGAAACAATGCCATATTTGAACATGTGTGTCTGATTTTTTTCACTTAAAAATATAGTCTCCAGGCACATTGATTTACCTAAATGTGTCTTGAGTTCATGGTTCTTTATGGCGGTGTAGTCATCCAATGTAAGTACCCCATTTTCTTTATCCATTCATCTTTGATGCCATATGGGCTGTTTATAGCAGCACAGTTTTTAATAGCTAACTCTTGGAACCAGTCTCTATAGTTTCCTTTTTTTTACATTATTTTTTAGTAGTACATATTTGCAATACATACTGATCACATTTATCATAGGAAATTTGTACCTGTATGTAATATATCCCATTCCCTTACCTCCCTTTAACATTTTTCTTCCCATGTACAAAAGCTTTGTCTTCATTTTCTCCTTTTGTTTCTTTTTCCCTTCGTTACCTTCCCACTTGCCCCTTCCTGTTCCCCTTCCCATTTGAACATGTTCTGAATTCCCAATATCTGTCTTCCATTATGCTTCTCATTTACTTTTGCTATTTTTCATACAAGGGAATGTAATAGTTGAACTTGTGAGTCTGATTTATTTATTTTTGGTACCAGGAATCCAGCTCATGACCTCATGCTTGCCTGGCAGGTGCTGTGCCACTGAGTTATATTCCCAGCCTAACTCTGATTTATTTTACTTAAGATTATGATCACAAGGTACATCCATTTTCATACAAATGACTCAAGTTTATTCATCTTCATGGAAGAGTAGTAGTCCATCATGTATAAATACCACATTTTCCTTATTCATTGGTCTGTTGATGGGCCTATAGGCTGTTTTCTAGATTTAGCTACTGTAAATTTTTCTGCTGTAAATATGGATATGCATATACCACTGCGATATGAGGCTTTTAATTCTTTCAGGGAGATACCTAGAAGAGGAACAGCTGGGTTCAATTAGAACCTCTAATTTTAGTTTTTTTTTCAGAAATTTCCATAGTGATTTCCATAGTGGCTGTACCAGTTCACATTCCCCCAGCACCGCAGGAAGGTTCTTTTTTACTCACATCCTGATCAACATTTTTATTTGTTGATATGTTGATAGACATTCTTTTTGGAGTGAGATAGGATTTTAGTGTTTATTTTGCATTTCTCCAATGACCACTGATGTTGAGCATTTTCATTCATTTATATGCTGTTTGTATTGCCTCATACAAAAATGTCTATTTCATTTTGATTGATTTTATTTTATTGAAAAGCAACTGTACTCAATGGTGAAAAACAAAACAAATTTTTTACAAGAGCATCAAAATATGAAATAGTGATAAATCTCATCACAAAATTTACAAGACCTATATACAGAAAACTAGAAAACATTACAGAGAAATTAAAGATTTCAAGACCTATTTTTTTCAAGCAGAAACAAAAAATGTAATTCAAAAAGCAAAATTGGATCCAAATACCAAATAATAAGCATTCTTTTTCTTTTTCTCTAACTGTCCCAACTAATTTTTATATATACGTAGGTTTTGTTTCAGTTCATCACACCAGTGCAACAATGCAATAGTCACACATATGTGACTTATTCAGTTCACTGAGAAGTATATCCTCAGCATTCAACCATTTGAGTGCGAAGATGTCTACTTTGTTGATCTTTATGGCTGAGTAGTATTCCATTATGTAGAAATACCACAGCTTTTTTATCCATTCCTCAGTCAAGGGGCATTTAGGCTGCTTCCACGGTCTAGCAATTATGAATTGGGCAGCTATGCACATAGGTGAACATATATCACTGTGATGAGATATTTTTAGTTCTTTTGGGAAGATACCCAGAAGGGGAATAACTGGGTAAAATGGGACCTCCAATCCTAGCTTTTTGAGGAATCTCCACACTGACTTCTACAGAGGTTGCACCAGCCTGCATTCCCACCAACAGTGGAGAAGGGTTCCTTTTTGCGCACAACCCCTCCAGCCTTTGTTATCAGTTGACTTCCTAATACTAGCCATTCTTTCTGGGCTGAGGTGGAATCTGAGTGATACTTCATTTATATCTCTTGAATGGCCAGTGCTATTAAACATTTTTTTACGTATTTATTTGCTGTTTGTATTTCTTCATCTGAGAAATGTGTGTTCATCTCAGATGACCATTTTTGAATTTGGTCTTTAAATCTTGGAGGACTGATTTTTTTAAGTTCTTCATACATTTTCAATATTAATCCTTTATGTGAGGGACAGTTGGCAAACAATTTCTGCCACATTGTGGGTAGACCCTTCACACTGTTTGTGGTTTCTTGTGCTGTGCAAAAAATTTTCAATATGATGAGATCCCATTTGTTGATTCCTTGTGATAATTCCTGTGCAGTCTAGCTTTTATTTATAAAGTCTTTGCCTACACCAATGTCTTCAAGTGTTTTACCTATTCTATCTTCCAGCAGATTTAATATTTCTGTTTTAATGTTGAGATCTTTAATCCATTTAGATTTTAACTTACTACATGGTGAAAGATATAGGTCTAATCTTAATCTTTGACATGTGGAGAGCCAGATTTTCCAACACCATTTATTAAAAAGACTATTTTTCATCCAATGAATGTATTTAGCACCTTTGTCAAAGATAAGGTAGCTTAGTGTGTCTGGAGTTGTTTCTGAATATTCTAGTCTATTCCATTGATCCTAGGGTCTGTTTTTTGTTTTGTTTTGTTTTTGGCCAGTACCACACTGTTTTTATTATGATAGCTGTATAGTATAGTTTCAGGTCAGGAATTGTGATGCCCCCTGTCTTGTCTTTATTGCCCAGGATTGCCCTTGCTATTCTAGGTCTTTTCTTTTTCCAAATGAATTTTAGGATTGTTTTCTCTAATTCTGTAAGATACGTTATTGGTAATATGATTGGGATTGCATTAAATCTGTATAAAAGTTTTGGAAGTATGGCCATTTTAACTATATTGATTCTTCCTACCCAAGAGCATGGGATATCTCTCTATCTTCTAATAGCCTCCTCAATCTCCTTTTTTAGAGTACTATAGTTTTTGGTATAGAGGTATTTTACATCTTTCGTTAAATTGATCCCTAAACCTTTCATTTATTTAGATTCTATTGTAAAAGGTATTGTTTCCTTAATTTCTCTCTCAGTGAGATTGTTATTCGTGTACAAAAATGCTATTGATTTTGAGTATTGACCTTGTAACCAGCTACATTGCTAAATCTACTTATTAAATCTAGAAGTCTCTTGATGGATTTCTTAGGATCCTCTAGGTAGAGTATCGTGTCATCTGCAAATAATGCTAGCTTAACTTTTTCCTTTCCTATCATTATTCCTTTTATTTCTTTCTCTTGTCTGATTGCTCTAGCTAAAGCTTCCAGAACTATGTTGAATAAGAGTGGAGAGAGTGTACATTCTTGTCTTGTTCCTGATTTTAAAGTGCAAGTTTTCAGTTTCTGTCCATTTAGTATGATGTTAGCTATCGGTTTGTCATAGATAGATTTTATCAGATTAAGATAAAGACCATCTATTCCAATTTTCTGTAGAGTTTTTATCATGAATTGGTGCTGGACTTTATCAAAAACTTTTTCTGCATCTATTGAAATAATCATATGACTTTTATCCTTGGCTCTGTTAATATGATGTATTACATTTATGGATTTATGTATGTTGAATCATGCCTGCATCCCTGGGATGAATCCCACTTGATCATGGTGTACAATCTGTTTGATGATTTGCTGCAGTCTATTTGCCCGTATCTTATTAAGAATTTTTGCATCAATGTTCATTAGGGAGATTGGCCTGTAATTCTCTTTCTTAGTTGGATCCTTCTCTGGTTTTGGAATCAGAGTAATGTTTGCCTCCAAAATGAATTTGGGAGTATTGCTTCCCATTCCATTTCATTAAAGAGTTTGAAAAGTAGTGGTGTTAGATCTGCACTAAATTTCTTGTAGAATTCAGCAGTAAATACATCAGGGCTAGGGCTCTTCTTTGTTGATAATTTTTTAAATTACATCTTTAATTTCATTTACTCATATTGGGTTGTTTAGGATTTTTATATCATTTTGATTGAGCTTTGGTAATTCACATGTATCTAAGAATCTGTCCATTTCTTCTATAATTTCCATCTTATTAGAATACAAGTTCTCAAAGTAAGTATAAATCATTTTCTGAATTTCGATTGGGTCTGTTGTGATTTCACCCTTTTCATTCCTAATTACATGAATTTGCGTCCTTTCTTTCCTTTTTTGATAAGGTTGGCTAAGAGTTTATCAATTTTATTTAATTTTTCAAAGAACCAACTCTTCAATTCATTGATTCTTTGTATTTTTTTTAGTCTCCAGTGTGTTAATTTCTGCTCTGATCTTTATAATTTCCTCCCTTGTACAAGCTTTTAGTTTAGTCTGTTGTTGTTTTTCTAGAAGTTTGATATTCAAAATTAAGTTATTGATATGACCTTGTTCTGTTTTCCTGATATGGGTATTTATTGCTATAAATTTCCCTCTTAAGACTGCTTTCACTGTATCTCACAAGTTCCAGTATGTTGTATTATCATTGTCATTTAACTGTAAAAACTGTCTAATTTCTTCTTTAATTTCATCTGTGACCCATTGATTATTCAGTAGTGTGCTATTTAATTTCCAAGTGTTAATAAAGTTCTTGTGGTTTCCTTTAGCATGAGTTTCCAATTTCAGTGCACTGTGGTCTAATAGTATGCATGGGATAATTTCAATTCCTTTACACTTGCTTAAGCCTGTTCTATGAACCAGTTTATGGTCTATTTTGGAGAATGTCCCATATGTGACTGAAAAGAATGTGTATTCTAATGTTGTAGGGTGGAAGACTCTATAGACATCTACTAAGACCATTTGCTCAAAAGTTTGATTTAATTCTAATACTTCATTGTTGATTTTTTGTTTAGTTGATCTGTCTTTTTGTGACAGCAGGGTTTTAAGGTCTCCCAATACAATTGTATTAAAGCTTATTTGATTTTTCTTGTATCATTAATAATTGTTTTATATAACTGTGTGCGGTAGTATTTGTTGCATATATATTTATGATATCTCTTTCTCTTGGATTGTTCCCTTTACCAAGATATAGTGACCTTGTCTCTCTTAATCAGTCTTGGCTTAAAATTAACATTGTCTGAAAATAGAATAGCTACCCCTGCTTTTTTCTGAACTCCTGTTGCATGGAGTATTGTTTTCCATCCTTTGACTTTCAGTCTATGGGTATCCGTTTGAATTAAATGTGTTTCTTGTATACAGCATATTGTTGGATCTTGCTTCTTAATCCATTCTGCCAGTCTATGTCTTTTGACTGGTGAATTGAGACCACTAACATTAATGGTTAAAACTGATACGTGTTGACTTATCCTTATCATGTTGCTTGTTATTATTGGCTTCCCCCCACTTTTTTTTCCTTCTCTCTAATTGTTTGCTTTTCCTGGTGGATTCCTTCTATTAGGGTTCACGGAGCTGTAATACTTATCATCCCTTTCTAATATGTCCTTCAAACATTTTGGAGTGCTGGTTTAGTGGTCACGAATTTCCTCAAATGTTCCTTATCATGGAAGTATTTTGTTTCTCCCTCTATTTTGAGAGATGGCTTTGTGGGATACATCAATCTGGGGTGAAAGTTGTTTTCTTTTAGAATTTGGAGTACTTCAATCTAAGCTCTCTTTGACTTGGCTGAGTTTGTGCTGAGAAGTCTGTTGTGATTCTGATGGGCTTTCCTTTATAGGTGATTTGTTTCTTTTCCCTAACAGCTTTTAAACTTTTATTTTTGTGTTGAATTTCTGGAATCTTGACTATGATATGCCTGGAAGTAAATTTTTTTATCATTGCTAGTTGGAATTCTATATGCCTCACTTATTTGTATGTCAAATTCATTTTCTCTACCAGGAAAGTTTTCTGACATAGTGTCTGTAAGGATGTTTTTAATGTCATTTGTAGTATATCCTGCTTGTTCACTGACTCCAATTAATCTTAAGTTATTTTTCTTTGTCTCATCAAGCAGCTGCTAGATTGATTTATCATGTTCCCTTGCTAGTTTTGATAAATCTTTCTTTTCCTCGTCACTAACTGCAAGCCTGTCTTCAATATATTAGATCCTGTCCTCACATTGGTCTAATCTGCTTCAAATACTTTCAATGGAGTTTCTATTCTCCTGAATATCTGCTTGAATCTCCTTTATGAAATCCATTTGTTTCCTGTGTTGTACTTCTATAATTTGCTTAAGCTCATTTATTTATTTATTTATTTTGTCTGTGTCTGCTCTAACTTCACTAAGCATGGTGTTTATTTTGGTAATCTCTGTGGTTATTTGAGAGATTATTTCTGATTTCATTTTTTCCAAAGCCTAATTCTATTGCTGTGTTACCACTTTGGAAAAGTCTGGTGGGGGGTTTTCAGATTTTCCAGCCTCATTGCCCCCTGGGTTTGCTTTTGGGGAACTGGGTGTCTGAGGTTGTGAGCTGTGTAAGTGTCTTCTCATTTCATTTCCTTTTTAGTTTAATTCCTAGAGTGATACCTGTTAGTTGCCTGCAGTGGGTTACTTTAATGGTGATACTAAGGACGTCCAGGTGATAAGCACTTCTCGGAGATATCTTACAGGTGTGGCTGTTTCCTAGGCTCCAAGTCTATTGGAAAATCCCACCTCCTTAGTTTGTCAGAGATGAGAAACCACTGCTCGCCTAGCCCAGATCCTGGTTCCTTGCCACCGTGCCTCTGCTCTCTCTGTGACCCCCAGTCAATCTCAGTCCTGGACCATCAGGGCCAACAGCTATTCAGATCAATTGAGTTAATTCTGGCTACAGTACAACCCACAGCACCAAACACAGTCAAGAAAACAGCAAACTGAGCCAACCCCTGACTTGCAATCACCAACCATATAAACTAAATTTGTAACCATACATCAGAGTACAAAACAGTCATATACAGTACATAGGTTCACAGAATGTCAATTCTGTCCCCAAGTGTCAGGTCCCAAAATGAATTTAAGAGAAAACAGAGAGGTGAAAAAAGAGATTGTAAGTAGGTTGGAGGGCAAAGATGGGTCCCACCAACTTAGTGAAATTGCAGCAGAGAATTGAGGAAAAATGAGAACCACAAGAGACACAGAGAGAGAGAGAGAGAGAGAGAGAGAGAGAGAGAGAGAGAGAGAGAGAAAGGAAAGAAGAAAAGGAAGGAAAGGAAAGAAAGGAAGGAAGGAAGGAAGGAAAGGACAAAAAGAATGAAATGAAGGAAGGAAAGGACAAAAAGAAAGAAAGGAAAGAAGGAAAGGAGAGAAGGAAGGAAAGGAGAGGACGAAAGAAA
>RJWM01001694.1:27030-66657 GCA_004363535.1 Dasyprocta punctata | reverse complement strand
CTTGGGCTCGCAGCAATCCAGTCTCCACGGGTCTGTGCCCAGTTAGGAGCCTCTGGGGGAAGCCGAGAACAGTTTTAGCCCCAAGCTTATCTGGCCAGACTTCAGAATGACTCCCGGCAAATCGCTCTCTCCCATGGGAGGATCAAGCCCTCCACACTCACCACCAGCCGGCACAGTCCTCCATGCTCACCGTGCTCCTCCACCAACGAATAGCTCTGCAGAGACCCCAGGGTCACCAGCTGCCGCCAACACCGTGACTGTGTGCCACAGGGCTCCAACAGCTCCCCTCGCACAGTAAGTTCGCCTCCGGGCTCCGACAGCTCCACTCACACAATGAGTCCGGCTCTGGGTGAAGGTATCACCAGCTACCATCTTCTTCTTAGTTGAATATTTCCTTTTCACTCTCTCTGTGGGGTTCAATTCAGAGTTCAGGCTCTTCCTGGGTCCAAGAACCCATCTTCCTCCTTTTTGTCTGCCTCATGATGGTGTATTCCCATGTCTAGATGGTGTCTCTCAGAGAGGCTGTTTTCCCTGCATCCTACTACTCTACCATCTTCCCAGAAATTGATTGATTTTATACTATTTTGTTTTGTTTGAATTTATTGTGTGTGAAGGTATGGACAATTATTTTGAAGAAAACAAGAGACATTATGGTAGCCACTGTTGATTCCCTGTTATCTTATTTTGAAATCCTATATTGCTTGCATTGTTCTGTTCTGATCTGCTTTGTTCTGTTTTGTTTTGTTTTGTTTTATTCTCTTTAAAATAAAAAAATAAAAGCTTGAGAAACAAATGTCTATTTCAGATGCTAATTTTTAGTTATTTATATATTCTATATGTTAGCCTTTTGTCTGAAGAGCACATGATAAAATTTTTCCCATTCTCTGTTGTCTCTTCACTCTGTTGATTTCTTTTGCTGATCAAAAGCTTTTAATTTGTTGTGATCCCAATTTTTGATTCTTTGAAAAAAGAATCAAATGCAAAGATATCCATTATTCTTAGATAGATAGAACCAATATTGTGAAAATGAACATGCTTACACAACTCTTGTATGTATTTAATGCAATCTCAATCAAAATACCAGTAGGATACCTCACAGTACTAGAGAAAACATTCTTATGTGATTGATTTTTTTTTGTTCATTAAGTGTTTCCTCGCACCTATATCTTCTAGAATTTTACCTATTCTGTCTTTCCAACAGATTGTTTCTGTTTTTATATTTAGGTCTTTATCCATTTCAATTTTAATTTAGTGTATGGTGAGAGAGATGGGTCTAGGTTCAATTTTTGGCATGTGGAAAGCCAATTTTTCCAGTGCCATATATTAAAGAGGCTATCATTCTTCCAGTGAAAGGCATTTGGGCCCTTTGTTATAGGTAAGGTAGCTGACTGTTTAGAAGGTGCAGAAATGATTCCATTTTGTTCCACTGATTCTCCTTTTTGTTTTTGTGCTGGTACAGTGCTTTTTTTTGATCATGGTAGATTTGTAGTGTAACTTTGAATTGGGGATTGTGATACTCCTGCTTTGCTCTTGTTGCGCAGAATTGCTTTTGCTATAATAGACGTCTTCTGGTTTCATGTGAATTTTAGGTTTTCTCTAGTACTGCAAAGTATGCCAATGGTATTTTGATTGAGATTGTATTAAATATGTATAAGAGTTTTGGAAGTATGACAATTTTCACAATATTGGTTCTGCCTATGTAAGAACAATGGATACCTTTGCATTTTCCAGTATCATCCTGGACCTTTTTTTTTCCAGATTACTGTAGTTTTCAATGTATAGGTCTTTCACTTCCTTTGTTAGGTTGATTCCTTAGTATGTCATTTTTCTTCATGCTATTATAAAAAGTACAATTGTCCCAATTTCTCTCTTAGTGAGTTTGTTATTTCTTGTGCAGGAATGCTGTTTATTTTTGAGTGTTTTTATTGTCAGGCTGCTGTTTGGTTATTAATTTAAGAAGTCTTTCGTGGATTTTCTGGGGTCTTCTTTGTAGAGTATCATGTCATGTACAAATAACTATAACTTTGTCTTTCCCTATTCATATTCCTTTCATTTTTTTCTCTTGCCTAATTGCTCTGGCTAATGTTTCCCAAGCTCTCTGTAGTTTACAAATTTCATGTCAAGTCGTTCAATAGTCCTGGTTATCTGCTTCATTTTATTTTTTGTTTTTTCTCTCTTCCTTTAGTGGTGATTTTTCAGTTTGGATTTGGAATCTTGGAGCAGCTGAATTGCTGTTGTTCATCACTCTATTTTCCATCACTGAAGGTTTGAAGGTAACGTATACACATAAACAGAGGGACCCCATAGACACTGGTATCCCTTGTTATCAGCCTTTAGTTCCTGGTGAGTGTGACTGTATATAAACTACTCACAATGCTACTGAGTGGTTGCATGTGGGAGAACTCACAGTCATCAGGAGCTTCTTCCAATAGGTGACTATAAGTCAGTAGAAGGAGTTATATATGGTTAGTAAATGGAGGACCACAGGAGTTGATAGACCCAAAGTATGGTCCCTTTCTGAGGACTGAAGTTGTCTGTAGCCCAGAGAAAAATAGATCCCAAAGAGTCTGCCTGTTCGCTGGGTCAGCCCTGGGAGGCTCCAATTGGCATTCTCACTTCTACCTTGGGTCTGCAAGATGAGGTCTAGGTCTCCAAGGGGGAGAGCAGCTTATCTTGGCCGGTGTGGGGCTGAGAGAGGGCAGGCACAAACAGAGGAAAGATGGAGAAACTACAGAAGCACATACATTTTACCTTACTTATGTTCTCATTGCTGAGACACAGTACTCACACTTATAGTTTAATGGAAGAAAAGTTGATTTGGGCTCACAGTTTGTGAAATTTTCAGTCCATAGCCAGCTCCAAGATAGAATAGCAGATCGGAGGGGCTTGGTGGGTGAAAATCAGCTCACTACAAGTTGTCCAGCAAACAGTGTGAAAGAAAGAGCCAGAAAGTAAGATACACCAGACATGTCACGCCCACGGTGACCCTCCTTTTCCTATAAGTCCCCATCTCCTAACAGCATGTCATCTGTAAGCTTCCATAGTCCCCATCCCCTTCTAGTCCTCTTCAAAGTTCCTGCCTATGATCCCCTGGGCACAATCTGGTGAGAGCTAGACTTGTACCATGATATGGCCCTGCATCACAGGAGAGGTGGGCATAGTTCCTCAATTTAGTAATGACATCCCCGAGTAGAAGTGAGGGGATGGGCACCTGTTTACTATTTCTGAAACTCCAGGGGATCTCAAGGAGTTGTGAGGGACTTCATCTGAGATGGTATCTGCAAGTTGGCACATAAAACTCCATCTGGTCAGGTGTTACACTTTTCCCTTAACTTCCAAGAATCAAGGTGGGCACCCTAAGGAATGATTTAGGGTTCTCCTGACCTGAACTCAGACAGGCGTATGGTCCTTTGACATGGGACCTGTACTTTCTGTCATCTGAGGAAGATGGCATTTCTGACAGGCTGAGGCTGCTCACTTAGTTCTGCATTATTGGCCTCAGTGAGGTAAAGGTCTTTCTTTGAACAATGGGCTGGAATTGGGACAGCAGAAGTAGGTTCCCAGGGTCTAGGTGAGGCAGAGGAAACCCACTCACCTGAACACACACTAACTTAGCCTCAACCTATCCATTTTGTCACCTGTAGTCAGGGCCAGGGAACAGAGGTAGACTGACTTTCCCTATTTACTCTGAGTGTTTCACAGTGGTATTGCAGGGATTTAAAAAAGATGGCCACAAGTCCCTGCAGCAAGTGTCCCAGACCTAAACATTTATCAAGATAAATACGGTCATCTGGGTCTCACTGAATTTTTCACCTCCAGTTGTTGCCTCCAGGCAGCTACAACATGATATGTATCCCCCTGAATTTTTATCCCTCTCAGGAAGGAGGAAACACCATTTCTGAGAGTTTGCTTCAGGCCAGGAACTATCCTGAGTTAGGGTCCAGGGCCCACTCAAGGACAGTTGAGGGCCCTGAGTGAGCAGAGAGTGGACCACTCACCAGAAGAGTGTGGAGCTCACAAGTCCAGTCTACCCCTTCTGTAAGGTCTTGGGGAGCAGGACTATGCTGGAGGTCTGTAGCCTCAGGGCCTCCATTCCTCTTACAGGAGCTCCAGCTTTGTCTGAGGTGGTATCCACACTGAAGCAGCAGTAGAGGCATAGGAGTCAAGATGAAGTGCGGGCCCTGTTACATACCTAGGTCTCCACCTGTACCAGAGCAGGGAAACCTTATAGTCCCCAGGCTCCATATGCTATACTATTTTCCCTAGAGGCTTGTCTTCTGCAGTTCAACTGCAGCCTGAGAAGCAGCATCACTTCATGTTCCAGGGTCACAGGGACAGGTCCTTCAGGAGGACACAAGTCTCCAAAGCTCTAGAACACCACACAAAAAGAAGACCTATACTGGGCCTTTGTGGGTTGCAACAATTGTGTTGTCCTCAAGCGAGAACACTAATAACATCCCTCTCTCCTCTAGGCATCTGAATTTTCAGCACCAAGCTCTTGTTGTCCCCATGGCTCACAGGCGAAGGCATCAATCCGCTGAGGATGCAAACCCCTCACCCATAAACTTCTCTCATATCCTGCAAGGTGTGCTCTTACATAACCAGTTACGTAATTTGATGCCAGTCCTGCTCCACAAGTATCAAAATAGGGAGCAGGTTACCATGGAAGAAATGCTGCATGCTGTGGACCCTGATTACCGTGTGCATTTCCCTGCAATGTTCAGGGAATACTGCCAGTCCATATGTCTGGGCTTTGGCATTGATATAAGGAGGGCTGATCCCTTTGGGCAAATATATGACCTTGTCCCCACTTTGGGCCTCACTTACAATGGGATGCTGGATGATGATGACCAGATAATTGCCAGAGTTGACCTCCTGATATTTGTCCTGTCTCTAATCTTCAGAGAAGGCAATTATATCAGTCTGGAAGACCTACAGGAAAAATTGGGAAGATGGGAAATGTTAGCTCATTCTCAGAATCTTAATTTTAGGGAGCCCTGGAGATTCATCACTGAAGATTTGGTAAGGGCACAGTACTTGAAATACGAGCAGGTTCCTAACAGTGATCCTCCTCGCTATGTGTTTCTCTGGGGTCCTAGGGCCCATGCTGAAACCAGCAAGATGAAAATCCTAAAGCATGTGGCAAGGCTTAATAGTGAAGAGCCCCAGGCTTATCCAGAACTATATGAAGAGGCTTTAAATGAAGAAAGACATGCAGGCTGGGTGCCTGAATGGCAAAATGTGTGACAGGGACAGGGAATGTTCTGCAACCACTTCACAGGCTTATTCCCACTCCATGTGAATTGGTGCCCATTTTCAGTCTATGTAGAGAGCAGGGAGTTTCTAAGTAGTAAAGGAACAGGGGAGAGGGTCTCTTCTATTTGAGTTACAACAAAATGTACAAGGGTTTATTTATGACTTTTTGAAGTCTTGTTCTTTTTTGGGAGATTGAGGTAGCTTGCAAATTTATTTGAAGAATGGTATTTATCTTCCATGTATTTTTAGTTTTGTGATATTGTTATTTGTGTTTTCTGATGTGAATGTGATTTTGTTTGACATTGATCACAAATCGAATTCCTTTTCCATTCCAAGTATAAGAGTCTTTCCTATTTATCGTACTAACAGGGAAACCATTCAAATTATTTATGATATAATAGTAGAATATAAATTTCTTTGGAAACTTGTAAGAGGTTTACATCAATTTAGAGGGACCCTAGAAATAGTGGTAAGGATGAAAATCAATTATAGTGTTCTTATTTCTCTTCCCCTGTTGATCTATATTATTAAAATTATATTTACTGCATACCTAAATATGCTTGTTTTCTTCTATTTTACTAAGGAAACGTACTGTCAGTAAGGAAGTCCATCTGGTCCTACTCACTCTGACTCCAAACCTTCATTGCATGTGTGCCTTTTGGAAGGCCCTGTGCCTGTGGTAGAGATTTTAGTACACTAGACTGATCAAGATCAAACCTACTTCATAGAATGGTAGAGACCAGGAGTACCACCAGTGAATAGAGATATACTCGAGGGTCTAGTGGGCATGAAAAAGAGTCCTTAGGCGTTGGAGCCTAGCAGAGAATAGCTATGGATAAGTACTGAGCCAAGGCAGATTGTGGCTTGGGCTAATTGCAATTCCTTCCGCAAGAACTGATTTTAAGGCAGCTGCAAGGTGGCAAAGTGCAGAGTCTCAGATAAGGTCTTGGGACTGGGATAAAAAACTCATGGAATGAAAGACTGCTATGAGCAATGCTTTTAGATGGTAGATGAAGTTGAGTAGAATCCTTACCCAGGACAGCTATGAGAAGAGTGGTCCTCTTCTAGTGCAGGGCATGAACTAGGGGATTTATGCCCAGCATCTGCAAGGATTCCCTGAGAGATGAGGCAAACTTGCAGGTAAAGTGGGCCCTAAAGTCCTCGGGCAGGTGCTCAGCTTTCTGCTGGGAGAGTCCAGCCTCAAGGGTCTTGTATTGCCTATTTGACTGCTTTCCTGGGAACAACTCCTCGTGAGTTCACTTTGCCTCAAACACTTTCAAGATGGACATGAGGATCTGGCCAGTTGCATGGTCAAATCGCTGCCTGACTGAGTGGTTCTTCCTCCAGAGACACTTGTTACTGTTTGCAAATGTCTTTCCTCATCTCACACCAGAACTCAATCTGGGCCACTTTCCAATTTTTCCTTTGTGAAGGAAGTTTATGCTAGTGTTGTTAGTTTATTTAATTTTGCTTGAAGTTTTTTGGAACTGCATCTGTGCTGAAGTGGTCTTTTCATTAGAGCTTTTAGGCCTCATTGTCATAGAGACCTTGGGAACCCCCGGGCTAGATTTTGGTGAAGGTGAAATGATTGAAAACAGTTGTTTCAGTGGAAGAGAAACTGGCAGAGAGAGGAATTTAATTCTTCACCCAAATTCCAGGAGTTGTGAATTAGTTGGTCCCAGGCAGGATAGAATCTCCAATGTCTAACCAACTGTTAGAAAGAGCGTATTGGGTGAACATTTACTGAGTAGCTTTATTGCTTGGTTTTCTGTTTAGTTTTCTAATGGCCTGAAACTTCCCTGGGAAATGCACACAAATTTTCCAGTGATAGTGTCAGAGCTTATAGTAACACTAGAACCAACTGCTAATGACTAATCATTCAATATATGTCAGAAATTCTGTCAGGTAGTTTAATACATTTGCTACATTCCACTGTACCCCTGACCCCCAAAACAGTGTGTCAAACATGAAACTCATTTTATAAAAGAACCTGAGGTCCACTGAGCTTGGGAACTTTTCAGGATCCCTGTGTAGTAAATCACAAGGCCAGCACTAAGCTGTTAGTATGAGGTCAATAGGCCACCCTGTTTCTATTCCTTCCAACCTGAAACCAGCTTTGTTTCTGCATTTACTTCCATATTAAGAAAAATAAATATATTTCCCAGGATGTAGAAAGACCCCAAGTCCAAGGCACTGGAACCTGGGCTGAATTAAAAGGGCAAAACTGAGCAGGCAATAGATGCATCCTACTCCCAGGGGAACTGCCCAGAATCGTCCGCTCTTGCCCATATAATGCAGAAGGCCCTGCCTGTCCCTTTGCTTACCCTGGAAATCCTACAATAGTGACAACATTTTTGACATAAAAGTTAACTTTGAGCTATAATGTTCAGATACAGGGTTATATCCCTGAAGAACAAAATAATGCATTGTCAAACTTTACCAAATGGGTGATTAATTTGACATGTGGCAGAATCTCCTCCTTTTCTTGCCAGGTAAGTTAGGATATACTTTCAGACCATCTTCATATTTTCATAGGATTTTAAGTGAATGAGTTACTAGGAAAGATCCACATAACACATGTACATGAGCTTATGTAGGTGGTCAAACCCACAGCTCCCTGAGAAGCTCTGGGTGAAGCAGGCCCATGCTCACCACAGTAGAGGAAGGAAAAACATATGCTGAGTTTGAACTCCAAACCCTAAAGTCTTCTGAGTAGGTGGTAAGTGCTGCTTTGTTGATCTTAAAGATAAAACACATCTTCTGTCTGCAGTCTCTTTTTTTGTGTTCATCTCTACAAGGAAATCATGGTTTTCAATATACTGAGTGACACTATTCCTGTTGTTTAGACAAGGACAGTTATGTACACTGTAGGAACAACTCACAGTTTAGCAGACTGTCTTAGTTACTTTTCGGTCATTGCCGAGACAAAATACCTGATGCCCAAAATTAGGGAAGGAAAGATTTATTTCTTACAGTTTCTCGGGAGTTTCAGTCCATACTTAGTTGACTCCAAGGCAGTGTGGCATGGTGGGGCTGCCATTCATGGCCCCTGCAACAGCAAGGCACACTGGCTGGCGAGACAGAGAGAGCAGACGCGAGAAAGAGGAAGACCCACGTTCTTTACACTGTATCTCAGCTCCTCCCCTAGGTGGGTGCAGCACTCACATCATCAATCCCAGTGCTAGACTCAGCCCCATCAAAAGTATATGAGGACTTAGGGGGACATAGTATTATTACCCAATACACAGACTGACCATGAATCCAAGGACAGGAAGATATTCTCAGCCTGCTAAGATGGGAGGTTATTGTGAAGGGAAGTATAGACAAGTGCTAGTGAGAAAAGAATAAGAACCTTCATTGAAATGAGACTGATAACTATAGCCAATCATTTATGACATACTAAGTGGCTCTTGAAAAAGGCTGGAGAATTTCTATGCCTATCTCACCTGCTTGAAACTTCTCCCAGAAAGAGAATTTTATTTTAACAAATCATATTTATTTGTGTTTTAGCATCTACTTTGTGACCACTTATGCTGACTCTATAAACCTTCACCAACACAGATTATCTTTGCCACATTTTTGGACATTATAGTCCATTTAGGCAGGGTCATTAGATGATCCTGTGCCACTGAAATACTAGCAGACCCATTACTTATTTTTTACAGAGATTTCCATAGGTGATGCTGCAGGATCCCTGGATTAATCCTTACACCATGGCTACACAACATACAGACCTCTTTGTTAGCATGACAAGGAGGTTCAGTTTGCTCCCTTTGATGGGAGCAAGTTAATTCTGTATCTTCAAGGCCATGGGCAGGAGCCACCCAACAAATGTTGAGTGTGTGACTCCCTTCATGCAATTCAGAACATTTGGGATTCTAAAGACACCTGCAAATCCCATGACAGCTGTGATGTCTTCCCCAATCTGAACTGATGGTGTGGCCAAAATGACCCAAATTTTTGTGGTAACTGGAGATTTCCTCCTCCTGTTACTGTGACCTATTGGCACTCCCCTCTGCAGGCCTCAGCCTTCCCAGTTTGGAGAATTATGCTCTAGCCCTAGTCCCACCCACTAAGCCCAAGACAGGACCCTGTGCTGATGGTAATATATCTCAACATGAAGATGCCCAGTAAGAATTATTTTTAGGAAGTTATTTCTGTATGGTTCCAAAGTTAAGGTGTGCACCAAACAGAAATGTACAATGAGCACACTTTTTTATGTGATTTCTAAGCCTGCCTTGGAATCACACTAACTGGCTTAGCAACTTAAACCACAGACATTTATTTCCTCCTAGTCCTGCAGGATGGAAGACAGGGAAGGAGTTGATCACAGGGAGGCATTCTCCTGAGTTCATCTCCTCGGCTTATGGGTGGCCATACACATGGAACACAGTAAGTTTTACCTCCGTTTCCTTTTTAAAGAACTTGGGGGAAGCATAGGCAGCTTCTGATTTACTGCAAGGGGATCAACATATGAATTTGGTTGTGGAGGACAAAATTCAGTACATAACAATATCTAGTGGAGCACAGAGCATATCACAAGACAAACTAGAAAGAACTATGAAAGACAGAAATGAACATCAGCCAGACGTGGTGGCACATGCCTGTAATCCTAGCACTCAGGAGGTTGAGGCAGGAGGATTGTTGCAAGTTTGAGACCAACCTGGGCTACAAAGTGAGCTCAAGGCCAGTCTTAACTGCATAGTGAGACCCTGTCCCAAAAAGATAAAAAAAATACATCAAATGGGGTTACTCTATATCTCACTTCATAGAGTTCTTGCCTAGCATCTGTGGGGCACTTGGTTTGATCCCCAAAACTGCAAAAACAGAAACCAAACAGAAAAAAAGAAAAGTATCACAAAAGATATGAATGTAGGGAAAGCAGGAGTCCGAAACACGAGCCATATGCTTACTTTAAAAAGAGACACGACCACAAACAATAGCCTTGCCTACAATACAGAGAGAGAGAGGAAATGAGCAGGTACACCACCAAATAAGCATAGGTAAAGGAGGAATAATGAAGGATGACATAGAAAGAATGAAATAGAGAAAATAAATGGAGAATTTGATGTAAAGAAATTTGAATTTTGAAAAGATTAATGAAATACAAATATCTTTAGGTGTACTAAGCACGAAAATACAGATATCCCCAAATTCCCCAAATCATTCTGAAAGACTGGCTGATTATGTGACATTCTGGAAAAGGCAATATAAGAGAATAAAAGATTCCTGATTGACAGTGATTCATGGAGGAAGAAGGGAAGAAAGTTTGTTAGATTAAGGGAGGGGAAGTTTTAGGGTGGGCAATCTATTCTAAACAATATTATATTTGGGGTCCCTTCACAGGTACATGTTTGTCACAACCTGCTGAAATTGACAGTGAGGTTACTGTAGGCCTTCTCAACCCTTGAAAATGAATGTGTCAACAAGAATGATGTTAAGCTCACTGAGTGTAGGGCTGCCATCCAATTCCAAGCTGTGGCAAAGACAATGCAGGATGATTTTATACTACTCCCATGGAGCACAAACCTGGAACACTGAGGGAAAGCATATTGCCATGAATTTCTAGGGAATTCAGTGGGTTCTTCAGAAGAACTCTCCATAACAGTGTTTGGTGAGAGATTGGACCCAGTGTGGTAGGCCAGGAGTATGTCTTGCTGGACACCCCCATGGCCAATTTCCACAGCTTAATATATGGAGCCCTGTCCTAATCGACAAGGACTAAGCATTGCCCCACCTAGAGCTAAAACAAGTTATAGTATGTCTGAGTGGTTTAGAAACAAGATATGTACCAGGCAAGATTAGAGATTTTTAGGGGATAAAATAAAACCAAATCAATGAATACATATTTCAATCAAAAGAGAAATTTATCTTCAAGAAAATAAACATCAGGTGGAGTTTGCCTTGACACAAAGAAAAATGGTACTTCTGCCTACATCATTTGTGTGTGCTATGCATTTCATATCTAGGTGATATTTTATACTAACTCAAATCAATTTTTACAAGCTAAAAATTTCCCTTGAGTCTCAGAAGTGACTTCATTATAGTTTTTGAAAAATGCTGGAATTCTTCTGATTTGGAGGAAGGGATTATTTTGTTTTTAGTCCTATGAGAGATAGTTGCATTATGTTAAGTAGACTTATGAACTTGATATTACTACCTTTATTTGGATAATAGATATGATTTAGTAAGATGTTTTGGGTATGAAATTCACAGGGGTTGAATTTTGACTGATAATCCTAAAAGGAGAAGAAGCAGTTTAACCTATCAGTTTAAGGTATGATGGGCCTGGATGCCTGGGGATGGGTCATGGAGGTGTGACCTTCAGTAATATATATGGTCTCTGGCCCCTTCCCTTCTGGTACTGTCCTGCAGTTCTGCTTCCCAGCCACCATGAATTGAGCAGTATTATGCCTCCAAGATCTCTTCCCATGCTGTTTCTGCCTTGGATCCAGCCTATGATGGACCGAAAACATAAACCGATTAACCCTTTGCTCCTCACAATTGTGGTTGTTGTAGAAGCAACATGACAAACATGAGGGCTACTGTTTTATGCTTGTGAATTAACCATGGAAAACAAGATGAGAGAGAGAGAGAAAGAGAGAGCATAGCAAGCACACATAAGCAACTCAGTGTAAACACCAAAACACGAGGAAGGCCTGGGGGAGACTGAAGACCGTGGAGCTGGTCCCTGTGTGTGGGTGGATAGGGGCAGGGAAGCTGAGGGCTGCACAGGTAGCACATGACAGCATCAGTCAGAGGAAAGTTCTGAAACTCCTGCCTCCGTATCACTGCAGGGGCTGAGGCAGCACCTCATACCAGAGATGCCAATGACATATGGGTAACACCGGACAGCAAGAAACTGGAGACAGACAATATGGTTCTAGAGACTGAGATAACAACCACCTGAACCCACCTTATTGGGTGAAGACCGGCTTTCACAACCATCACTATTTTAGTGGAATGTACAGAGTGCACTAAAAATAGAACTCCAAGTGAAAATTGAATCATGTACAGTACCAGCAGATGCACTTTCATCAAATAAGCAAATGTAGTGTATCTACTTCCATGTGCAAATGTATTTGTACAAATATGTAATAAAATATTTATCCACGAGTGATGGTATGAACAGCTACTTTCAAGAAAACGAGGCATGGTAGCCATTGCTGATTTCCTATCATCTTGTTGTGAAGTCCAATAATGTTTTTATCCTTTGTTTTGATTGTTCTTAGTCTGTCTGTATTATTTGATTTCAATATGTGTGAAAGTGTAGACAACTATTTTGAAGAGAACAAAAGACATTACAGTAGCCATTGTTGATTTTCCTATTGTCTGGTTTTGAAGGCCTGTAACACTTTCATTCTTTTGTTTTTATCGGTTTTATGCTATTATGTTTTGTTTGAATTTACTGTGTATGAAGATATGGACAACTATTTCAAAGAAAACAAGAAATGTTGTGGTAGCCACTGTTGATTTCCTGTTCTCTTGTTTATTTTTTCTGTTCTCTTGTTTTGAAGTTCTGTGTTGCTTGCATTGCTTTGTCTTGATCTGTATTCTTCTGTTCTGTTTTGTTTTGTTCTCTTTAAAATAAAATTAAAAAAACAAAAAAAACCCCAAAAAACAAAAAGCAACATATATATGAACTAATACATGTGCGTAAATACTATATATTAGTATAAACTACATAGTCACTCTGTACACTCTCTTTCTATTAACATAAAGTCCACAAAGAAATGTAGTAGAAAAGTAAAATACCTTCCTGACTCCAAATGAACTTCGAAATGTGAAAGTCTTACACTGGATTTTGAAGAGTTACATAACTTCACATAAGCAAAAACCCTGCTGCTGTTCAACCTCTTCTCATACAACATCAAAATTTTAACAGGAAAAAGTGGGGAGATTTGTCTCTGACTGGCAAAGAGTCCTCACAGGTGGGGACGGTTATGTTCAGGAGGTCACAAAAATCCCAGGGTCCTCAGCCTAGCCATAGAGGTCAGTGCTGGGAGCCCTGCACAGCAGTGACAGCCAGAAAATCCCCTCCTTACCTATGGCTGCCAGCACAGGGGACTCCTGGAGATTGAGGGAAACTGCCTGTGGTAGACAGCACCAGGGTCAAGGCTCTTCCAAAGGGACAATGGCAGGGAGGACAGAAAGACCCAAGAATCACATCATGTTCCTGCAGTCAAACCCTGGGCACATGATTGGATGTGACTTGCACTGACTCCCTGACCCTTGGGGTCGACTCTACCTGAGAGACTTTTTCTGATTCCTTTCTTCTGAGGAGGATAACAATGAGACCCAGACTGTGTTAGGGGGTCAAGATGATGTTCTATGGATATTTTAAGGAAGCCCCAACCCAAAGAGAGAGTCCCCAAACAAGCTAGGTCTCTCTCTCTTGTCAGCCTTCTACCCTCATGAAGGATTTTCAAATGAGACATCATTCCAGTTATGGAATATTCTGTCAGACCCTTGCTCTGAAGGAAACAGAGTCTGGTTGATAAAGGATGGCTATCCGGGATCTGCAGGAACCTAGGAAACAGTGTGTAGGAAGGGGAAATCCCAAGTCTCCCATTCTGCTCCTCAGTCAGCCCTGGGAGAACCCAGGCATGTTGCTGGTTGTGACGTACCCTGACTCGTCCTTGTGTAGTCAGAGAGGTGTGAGGTCTCTTCTGAGTTCTTGGCGGCAAATGAGAGGAGCAGAGTTGGCTGGGCTGTTAGGGGTCATGTTGCTGGGCTGTGCGTAGTGAGAAAGCCCCCTCCCCATACTATCTCAGGGGAGGGAGTCCCCAAACAATCCAAACTTACCTGTGTTGTCAGCCCTGTGCTCCTGGGAAGAGTTCTCACCTCAGAACCCCTTTGTCCTCAGGGGATAACCAGTGCAAAATCTGAGACTTTTTCTAAGCCCCAGGTTTCAGGCAGACAGAGTGGGGAGGTTCTAGGATTAAGTGGGTCAAGGTGAGCACTGAGGGAGGACCAAGGAAGCCCCATCCCAGAGCAAATTTCCCAGAACATTCTGGAGAAGCTTCTGCTGCCTGCTCTGCACTTATATTTGAAGAATTCTCAGAAAAGCAACCCCTTTCACCTTTCTGGTAATAGAAGAAATCAGAGCCTTCTGAGGGCCCTGCTTCAGATGAAGGCAACATCTAGGACCAGGCTCAGTGAGGTTTAGATGAGTTGTGGGGAACCAAGGAAACCACTCTCCAAGTAGAAGAACTACAGATGATCCATATCTGCCACTGTTAGAGAGCTGTACCACACTGGAGGAGATTTGTGAGCATGATCCTCTTCCCCTTGTCAGTCACAGGGCTCCAGGGAGCCACAGCCTTGTCCTCAGGTCTGTGCTTCTGTGGGGAGATGAGACAGGACTTGAGCTCAGTTAGGTCATAGGTCAAGGCTCAGTTAGAGCCTGGTGAGGTTCTCATTTCAGGTGACAGAAAAGACAACCTGGGCTCAACTGGCAGCTTCAAGCTCTGTGGCAGGAGGAAGCCCCACAGCAGGCAGAGGGTCCCTAAATGATAATCCAGCTCTGCCTCCTTTCACAGCCCTGCAAAACACAGGGCAGAGAGGACCCCTTCAAAGGTCTACCCCAGGGGACCCTGAGTGTGACATTCTGGCTGTGAGGTTCACCCTGCAAGTGTGGGGAACAGAGAGCCCTCGAATCTTTTAGAGGTCATGGGGAAATGCTGTGGGGGAATGAAGAAGTGGCTCCCCAGACAGAGACTTGCCACACATCTCAGAAATGGTGCTGTGACTTTCCCCATACAAGGGCTAACATCCCATGCTAAATGGACCCCTGGAACAGCATGTAGTCACCAGGAGGAGGGCAGAAATTTTCACGCATGCATCAGGTTGCCTGATATCAGGTGGTCAAGGTATACTCACTAGTGCAGTAGAAAGGCAGGTGCTCCAGCATCTTCCTTAAGGAATGCACTGATTTTGGCCAAGATAGGACCAGGCTAGATATTGAGCCTGTTGCACTACTGGATTTAGGGAAAATTCTTGTAGTTCTAAGTGTCTTTCATATTCTGAAATGTGATAGTTGGTGAAGTTTAAAGGACTTGGCAATAAAACAAAATCAAAGGAAGATTGAAGAAGAGCATGAGGAAATGAAATTATGGTCGGTCTTACAGAGATATTGCCTGGTGCCACTCTTGTTCTGTAGGACGCCAATGTCAAGCAACCTGATGGACTCTCAAATCTTGACCACTACTTTAGACTTTTCTCTCTGAGCAGCAAATTAGCTACCCAGGTCGTTACCATCCATCTCACCCTGGACACCCTACACACAGAATTTGTTCTGGTGTCCCAAGATAAATACATAGATTATCTTCTCCCAGCCTTGGCCTCTTATTCTGCCCTCAATTTTAAGAAACGGCAATACTGACTCATATGAACACACTACAAACTCACGAGTAATTCTTCATGAATGATTGTGTAAGTCAAATTTTATTTATATTCAAATAAGTTTACTTTTCTGGTATACAGTTTGGTGAGTCTTGATCATGAACAGTCACCACTATGACAGCCAAGACAAATCACTTCCCAAATACAGTGTTCTCCTGATGCCTCTTGTAGCCAAACTTCCTCTCCTCACCCGCTACACAACCCCTGGCAACTACTCGTCAGCTTTGCATCCTTGCATTTCTCCATTTCCCTGAGCTGATAGAATGAAAGCATAGAGAATACGGCCTTTCCAGAGAGGCTGCTTTCCCTCAACCTGATCCATTGGTGAAGTCACCATATCGTTGTGCATATCAGCAGTTTCTTCTTTATATTACTCAGTTACATTCCATTGGATGGGTGGGCCATAATTTATCCATGCCTCAGCTGAGAGATGTTTGGGTTTGTTTCAGTTTTTGTTTGACACTTATGACTAAAGCTGCTACAAGCTTTCACTTACCTGTTTCTGTATGAACTTGTGTTTTCTTTTCACTTGACTAAATGCTTAGGAACAGTATTGCTAGGCCACGATGCAAGTATGATTAGCACTACTGAAAACCCTGCCAAAATATCTTCCGCAGTGGCAGTACCATTTGGCCTTCTTGTCATCACTGGACAAGGCTTCCAGTAGCTCTACAATCTCACAAGCACTTTGTCAATTTTTTCTTTTTCTTTATTTTTGAATGTTAGTCACTGTAATGGATGAATTACGGCATCTCCTCACGTCTTTCATTTTCCCTTGCTGGCTGGCAGTTGAATCGAGAGCATGATAAACTCATGATGTCCTACTGAGGTAAACATCAACCCTTCCACCGTGACTTTAAAGTTCCACAACTAAAACAGCTAATAATTCATGTGCTAGTCTATGTGCTTGTTTTTCTTATTTTGTATGCTTCTTTATATTTCTGGTCTATCACTTATCTGATCAAGTGTTTTATTCATTATTCTAAAAAGATTGTTTTATTTTGTTGTTCAGTTTAGATTTTCTTCACATACTCTCAGTAGAAGTCAGATATTAAATCCTTTTACAAAAGACTTGGCTTGCATTTTAATTATTTTAACCAGGTCTTTTATAGGGAATCTTTTAAAATGATATGAAACCCAATTTACTTTAATTCTTTTTTACAAATCATGCTTTTGTAGTTTTATTTAAAAATTTTTGCCTATCTTGATGTCACACATATTTTTTTCAATGTTTTTATCTAGAATTTTATAGTATTATGTTTTTTCTTTATATTTTGATCTGCTTTGAGCTAATTTATGCCTATGATTTAAGATATCTGGTCCTGAAAGTGTAGCTTTGTGGTCAAGAGCAGTTTCGCATGTGTGAGACCCTGGTTTCCATCTCCACCACCAAAAAAGAAAAATAAAATATGTGAGTATAAATAAGTCTTTTCGTTTCTGGATTCTTGGTTTATGGTTTTTAAAAAAAATTTGTATATGGATGTCTACTGTTTAAGTACGATTTGTTGAAAAGTTTATTATTTCTCCATTAATGGCCATTGAATTTTTTTCAAAATCAAGCAGGTATATGTGTTTAGGTCTATTTCTAGGTCTTTGCACATTTTTTCATCTATCTGTCTACATATCTGTCTACTAATATCAGACTTTCTTAATTTGGTGTGTTATAGCTTTATATAAAGTCCTGGGAACAGTGTTAATTCTCCAATTTTGTTCTTCTATTCCAAAATTTTATTTCTACTTTGTTTCATATAAGTTTCATATAGAACTCAGAATCAATTTATCGATATCTAAAAAAATTCCACTGTGTACCTGGGTGTAGTTGCACATGTGTGTAATCCCAGCAATCTGGGAGGCTGAGGCGGGAGGATTTCAAGCTTCAGCCTAGGCTGGGCAATTTAGTGACTTAAACAGATCCTGTCCCAAAATGAAAAATTAAAACAGGCTGTGGCTGTAGCTGAGTGGGAGGTCCCTAGGTTTAATCCCCACTGTGGACAAATAAATATATCAATAAATAAGTAAAACCTGTTATGATCATGGGGACATATCCATAGATGAACAGCTAGAGAATTGATATTTAATGATATTGAGTATTGTAATTCATGACCACACTGGGTTTTTCCACAATTTAGACTTCTTTTATTTTCATCAGCATCATTTTGTAGTTTTCAGCATAGAAAAGCCACAAATAATTTGTTAGATTTATACCTGATTGTTTAGGGGATACTCTAAATAATATTTTTTTATATTATGCTGAGTAGAAAACCAGTCAGAAAAGAGCACACATGGAATGAATCGTTTACATGCAGTATCAATAATAGTTCAACTCCTAGAAGCAGAAAATATAATGATAGTCAGGATCTGGGAGAAGGAAATGCAGCATTGTTGCCCAATTAGTATAACATTTCAATTATGCAGGAGAGTAAGATCTACAGATCTGGTACAACATAAACCTACAGTTAACTGCACGGTGTTGTGAACTTCAAACTTTGTCCGCAGGATAGATCTCACACTATGTATTTCTACCGAATTAAAAACCAAGACACAGTGGAATACAAGAAAACTTTTTTAAGTGACACATGATCTCGATTATCATGATGAATGTATGGGTGCAGATATGTCCAAACTTGCCTAATTATATACGTTAAACACTTGCAATTTTTGAACAAGATTACACCATAATATAGGTTCTAAAATATCCACTTCCAAATTTTCATTGCCCAAAGTATAGAAATGTCAATAATGTCTAGGTGCAGTATTGAACTTATGTACTATGAGTCTAAGTGTCGTGCTGAGAAAATTAAAGAGTTATTTCAGCCCTCACTTGGGTTTTTACTTAGACAGAGATTCTCTGCTAATAAAGATGGGTTCAGTTCTTCCTTTTCAATGTGAGTTCAACAGGACTGGTGAAAACAATTATCCTTGCTTCTCAACCTTGGAGAAAAATATTCCATTTTTCATTTTTAAGTATGGTACTAGTTTTAGGAAATGATGGATGCTTTTTAATAGGCAGTGAAAGTCATCATTAACTCTTAATGTGCAGACATTTTTTAAAGTCATCAATGTTATTGATTTTTGTCCAATGCTTTTTCTATACCAGTTGACATGATTGTGTGGTTTTCTTACTTACTGTGACATGCTGAACCATTTTTAGTGCTTAACTAGCCTTGTTATTTTAGGATAAATATACTTGCTTGTGATGCATTAACCTTTTTAATCTTCTGGGATTGAACTTAATAATATTTGAGTTAGAACTCTACCATTTATACTCACAAGTGATGGTAGCCTGTAGCTTATTATTTTGACAGTTTTTCAGTCTTCATAATCAAATTAACGCCGACCTCATAAAATGAATTGAGAATTATTTTCACCTCTTCAATTGTCTAAACAGTTTATGCAACAGAATATGTATGGTTTCTCCCTAAAATGTTTAACAGTCTTTGCCCATGAGACCGTGTATATTAGAGGTTTCAGTTTTGGAAATATTTTTAATTTTGAATTTCATTTCTTTAATAAAGCAGGACATATAAATAACTAAGTTTTTCCAAAGTGATACTTTCAGTTTGTTTATTCCATGGAATTGTCCTTTTCATCGAAGTTGTCCATGATATGGGTATAAAAACGTACAAGTTAGTCCCTAATATCTTCATTAGTGTAATGTTAACTCACTATTCACCCTAGATACAGGAATTTGAATATTCTCTCTTTACCTGGTTTATCTTCTGTGGGGCTTATATGTGTTATGGATTTTGGTACAGAAAGACACTTCTTTCATTGGTACTCCCTAACAATTTTTAGTATTCATGTTCATTGATTTCTGCTCTTATCATTGGTATTTCCCTCCAGTGGCATTCTGCTTGCTTTATATTTACTTCTTCCTATGGTTCTATTTTCACAGGGTAGAAACTGGTATTATGAATGTAAGATCTTCATAAAATAAGTATTATGTGTTACAAAATACCCCTGCAAAGCACTAGGAACAAACCATTTATACAGCCCTGCACTTGGTAACCAACTGTTCTATTCCAAACCATATTTCTGAGAAAGTTACCTAATCAGTGTTGGGTACTCAATCTCTAGATATCATTATTTAAATCCTCAGCAGCATTGTCATCTTTTACTGGGGTGACTTTTTTTTATCATCTTGAGGCCCTGGAGTTGATTAGAGCACAAGGTGGGATGCAGGAATCATCACTACAAGGAAGATGGCCTACAAGTGATTAATTTCTATGCTTTCATTGGTGTACGACACACTAACCCACACACCTCACCCATCTATGTTCTGGCAATATACGCCTTCATGTTGCTGTTCCCCTCCAGCACCCTACATACACATGCAAAAACACAATGTCTTTTCACTTTTGACTGGTAAGCCAGTGTTAAGGAGGAAATTAGCCTCCAGGACTCAGTCCTTAGTCTTTATCCTCTGTGGTCAAGCAGATAGGTGTTACTCTTACATTTTGTTGTTCTTCCCTTGGATAAGTTAAATAATAAATTGCTGTAATGGTCTAATAGCACTTGGTAGAATCCAGACATTGCTACTTGGTGAAGTCACACTAGGCTTCTATGAATAAAGAAACCGAACATGAAGCCTCACAGTACTGTTATAGAGAAATTTGTCTGAGGACAGGGGAGGAATCTTCATTGGAGGATTGAAGACGGAACTTAGGTGGATCAACTCATATTGCTTTGAAACTGGATTTTAAAGAGGGCCTCCACTTGCACAATATCCCTACTAGGTGCTGGTGGTTTTCTAACCATCTTTGTAGTGTCTGCTTCTCCCAGTGGTCTACACCAAACGTCCTGATCTCTCCTTCCAAACCCTTCCCCAGAACACCGATGGGCCATAGTTTGTACTTCGTTGGGTCAGTACACCCTACCCAATGCCCATCCATCCCTAGGGTGCAGGGGCTTAGACATCACAGAGCTCCGCCTGCACAGATCTGTGGTGAAAGGGATCTGATGAGGCAGCCAAGATCCTCTGGTTGAGAAAGGAGAAATTTTCAAGGACTTCAAAATTCCCTGAACACAGACCTGCCACCCCTTCTCCTTTTCCCAAACTCCCTTATGATGGATGATATACAAGCGAGAGGGAGGTTCATCTATACTTTTCAAACAGACAACCTATTCATTGCTACATTCTGTTCTCCCTTCCACTACTACCTAGTTTTTGTGTTGTTACCAGAAATCCATCCATGCTAACTTGGGCCCAACTAAGTATATGTGGAGGTGTAGGTCAGCCTTCTCCTCCTGGAATACATCTGTGCACCTTGAAGTCTGTTCTCTTTTTGGCTACTATTGAGAAATACTTTTGTCTCCCCATTTCTTCTCAGTGTTTCCTTAGCATCCAATAGTTTAAAATCACTGGCTTCACCTAGTGATTATTGTTCAGATTTCAGTGAGTAAATGTCATAATGGGTATTCTAGTCTAGTTGACAATCTGAAGGCCTGCTTTACTCAGTAGGTGTGGCATCCAGGCTTGGGTTGTAAGATTGTAGGAGAAATGAGACAGGTTGTTGTGTGCAACAAATAGGTGAGTTTGCATACAGGGGAACATTTCGATGAATTTCCGTAGTGGTTGTGCTAATAAGAAAGGAAGAATGATTCATTCATAGAGTAGGGTGGGGTTTGGTGAGACTGTTCAACATTTGTTTGATGGAGAATGGTTTTTACAAATGTCTCAACATTGAACAGGGTGAAATAAAACTACCTACAGAAAATAAGAGAGTGCATCAATAAAATTCTGTCTTTTAAGAAAATGTTCTATTACTATTAGCATTTAGATATGTCACTGGAGAGGAAATAATTGTATTTGCATTTGGAAATATAAATTGAAATAAATTTATAGTAAGGTTAGATTTAAAGTAAGGTTAGAAAGTGTGAATTAAATTGGATAAATCTGACAAAAAATGAAGAATGTCACCACATTGAGAAAGGTAATATACTGAACAAGAAGTAGAAATATCAGCCTTGATTGATACCCAGATAATTTAAGAATATTGCAATAATCAAATCTTCTCAAATGCATTAAATGACCTCCAAATAGAACCTCTAAATGAAACATTTATTTAAAATTCAAATGCCAAGAACAACCAAAGAATCTTTTTTTTTTTTTTTTGCCATAGAACAGATTGGAATGAGTTACCCTACCTCACTCAAGGAATTATAAACAGCAAATAAGACAGTGAAATAACTTTATAAATATACCACTATAACAGAATGAAATCCAAGAACACATACACATATATTTGCACATGCAAACAACTAACTATGAGAAAGATGTAACTGATTATTACATGAGAGAAAGGAGAACCTCTAAAACTAGTTCTGATACTGTTGGATATCCATTCCCAAAGAGTAAACCTTGATCTATACTTTATCTGTATCTGTTAATGTAGACATAGATATTTCTTTCTTAGATTTCACATCACTGAGACAAAACAACTGATGATTGCAAGTGTAAGGAGGAGAATTTTATTTTGGCTACAGTTTTCAGCCAGGAAGCAAAGAGAACCAGAGAGAATATACCCTTCTAGTGTTCCTCCTACTGACCCATCCCTGTTCACTAAGTCTCTCCCTACATTGGAGACCTTTGGAATACATTTTAGATAAGAAGCATAACAATTTATCTCTCCAGAGAGCAAGAGAAACAGTGACAGCGATATTTTGAAGAACTAGATCATGTGATTGTGTCACCTGCCACGTTTGAACTCTGTGGTCAGACTAGCAGGTTGGAAACTCACATAGCAATTTTTAATTTTTCTTGGAATATGCTGCCCTTTGATTAATGTGTCTAAATTATACAGGCTAATGGGGGAGTTCAGTGTGATATTTTATCACATGAATGCAGTACACACTAATCAAATCAGGCCTTGCTTTATCAACTCACCACCACACCATCCCCAACCTCTGGTATTCAGTGTTGTACATTCAGATTGACTATGTTTAATCTTCTATATATGAGAGAGGACATGCTCTACTCAAGCTTATGTGCCTGGCTTATTTCATTTAAAATAATGACCTGTATTCTCAGCAACAATAATTTACACAAAGTCAAAAGTTTTAGGTTATAGCAGATAAATCAGTGAAATATCTAAAACAAGTCTAACAAAAAGATACTTTTTTAGAGACAGCTATAAACTCCCAAGAAAGACTAAGGTGAAAATTCTTATATAAATAGAGTAGTATTTAGTGTTCATTGAAAAGAAATCAAATATGATAAAATTCGCAATTTTTCATGAATTCCTTATAAGTCAGTGCCTTACCCTTAAAAGTCCAAATGACAAACAAGTGAGGCTACTGCCTCGTGCTTCTTAAATTAACCTTGGAAAACAATAAAAGGGAGAGACAATAAAGTCTAGCAAACATACATGAGCAACTATGCGTAACAACCAAAATAAGAGGAATACTTGGAGGAGACTGAGGATTGTTTAAATGGGACTTACGTTTGGAAGGTCAAAAGAGATTGTGGATCTGTGCTGAGGCCTGCATAGATGGCTCATAAGAACATGAGTTGGAACAAAGTTTTAAAACCCCCATCTCTACAACACTGCACAGTCTGAACATCCCAGCAATGTCAGTGGCCCTGGGGAAACGTGAGGCCAGGAGGAAAGTGAGGAGAGTATGGCTCCAGAGATTGTGCTAATAACCACCTGCACCCACCCAGATGGATGAGGACTGGCTTTCAAGAAAGATCTACAATTTAACAGAACAAAAAGAATGGAAGAGAAATAGAAAAGAAATTAAAGCAATGAAGCATGCATGCATAGTAACCATAGTTATTCTATGATCAAGTAAAAATCTCTTTCCTTCTGCCCCAGGGAACCCTGGGAGTCAGATTATGCCTGTGAGGTGAATTCTCAGGTTCATGTAGGACAGGGGTCTAGGCTGTGCCAAGAACCAAAGTGAAGTTCTCTAGGAAGAACAAAGGTGACCTGAAGAATCCAGTTATTCCCCTCCTGTCACATCTGATTCTTACCTCTTAGGGTGGCAGATGACCTTGTTCTGAAGTGCACACTTCAGTTGAGGGGAGTGAAGAGGGACCCAGTTCTGTTAAGGGTAGAGAGGAGAGTAGATGTGGGAGTGTGGAAGCCCCAACCCAAAGACAGTGTCACCAAACAATCCAGACATCCCATATTGTCATTCAAGCTCTGCCAGGAAGAATTTTCAAGTGAGACCAAATTAACACACAGAAGATCTTGAGCATCAGGTTCTGGGTCTAAGGGGAACAGATTCCGGTCCATTGAGAACACTGGAGTCCAGGCTTTGCCTGGCACCAAGCTCATGATACCTAGAAATTTGTGAAACAGGATTACCCGCTTCATTTCCTGCCAATAGATCCTAGGCATATTCCAGGAATAAGAGTCCACTGGCAGCACCTCACTGCATTAGAGCAACAGGAGGACAAATTGTCAGATTCAAGCTTCAGGTGAGAGTAGAATGAGCAAGGTTCAGTTAGGGGTCAGAGTGATGGGCTAAGGGTGAAGAAGAGATGTCCCAGTGCAGAGAAAGTTCCCCAGAATAACCCAGATCTTCCTCCCTTGCGAGCCCTGCACTTTATGAGGACCTATTTGTTGGAATGAGCTTCAGTCTCAGGGCCCATGTCAGATAGAGCCTTGGACACTGGAAACAGAATCAGGTCAATAGGAGGCTGAGATACTTGCTGAACCAAGAACCAATGTGTTGATCCCTAGGGTGGAGGGAGGAGCCTGAAGAATTCCTTTCTGCTCCTGCTTTCAGCCCGGGGAGACCCCGTGTACATTTCCTAAAATGACCTCCACTAACTGCTACTGCTTTGAGTCAGAGCCAAGAGAGGTCCTCTTCTTTGCTGCAAGCTTCAGGTGAGAGGTGCAGAGAGGGCCGGGCATAGTTAGAGGTCACAGTGAGGGGCTGTGGGGACGGATGAAGAAGCACAACTCTAGAGAGCTTCCTTGAACAAACCAGATTTTCCCTGTTGTTAGCGCTGCACTCCTGGGAATTCTCTTGTGAGGTCTCGATTTTGCCTCAGGGGATGCAGAGTGCAGAGTCAGAGCCTAGCGCTGCGGGCCTGGCTTCAGGAGGGAGGAGTGGAGAGGACCTGAACTTAGTTAAGTCAAGTTGAATGCTCTGGGAAAATTAAAGAAGTCTCACCCTGGAGAGAAACAGACCCAGAAAATTCTAGAACAAACTCTTTTGCCACAGGAGGACCAGAAAGGACCCCCTTTGTCCTCTCTGTAACCTGAGAGACTATCAGAGCCTTGTCCTGAGGGCTGAACTTCAGGAGAGAAGAGCAGAGTGCCTGGGATCAGTTAGGTCCAGGTGAAAGGCTATTGGCGGTACTCAGGAATCCTCACCCAGTAAGACTATCTCAGAACATTCAAGAAAAGCTTCTCTTGCTAGATCTGCACCTCAAAGTGCAGAATTCTTCTGAGTGCACCCCATTTCTCCTCAATAGGAATGGAGAGTCACAGCCTCTTACTGAGGACTGTGTTTCAGGTGGGAGGAGCAGAGAGGACCTGGGCTATGAAAGGTCAAGAAGAGGCCCTGAGGGCACAGTGAGGAAGCCCCAAGCCAGGGAGAGGGTCCTTAAAAAACCCAGATCTGCCTCTGTTACAGTTCAGCACCCTAGAGGGGGTGATTTAAAGGGTATCACCTCCATTTGTATCAGGGCACCAGGAGAGGAGAGACAGCATCTTGCTTTGAGACCTGTGCTTCATGTCTAAGGAGCAGAGAAGACTGGGCTCAGTTAGGTCCCAGTGAGAGGATGTATTTTGATGTTAGTTTAGTGCGGGGTGAGTGATATGGGTCTGGCTTCCATCTTCCCTGTGCAGATAACCAATTTTCCCAGAATCAGCTGTCCAAGTAGCTATTTTTCCTCCAGGGAAAGCAGTTGGCCCCCTTATCATAGATATGGTAGCTGAGGTTGCTTGGTGTTGTTTCGGTACTCTCTATTCTGTTCCACTCGTCCAGAAGTTTGTTTTTTGCCAAGACTATGATCTTTTTATTTGTATACATTCATACTTCAATTTGAGGCCCAGGATTATGATGCTTCCACACTTACCTTTGCTGTCTAGGTTTGCTTTTGTTGATCTATCTCTTCTGGTTCCATATAAATTTTAGAATTCTTTTGCATACTACTATCTGGAATGCCATTGGTATTTTAATTATGGTTGCACTGAATTTGTGTACTCACAGATATGAGCTGAAGATAATTTTGACTATATTCATTCTATATTTCCAGGAACAGGATACCACTCCATTTTCTTTTCCTTTTCCTTTTTTTTTTTTTTTTTTTTTTTTGGTACCAGGGATCGAACTCCCAACCTCACACTTGCCAGGAAGGTGCTTACTCCACTGAGCTAGATCCCCGGCCTGTTCCATTTTCTAATATCCTCTTCAGTCTCCTTTTTCAGAGCAGTCTAGCTTTCTTTGTAGAGGTCTTTCACTTTCCCAGTTAGGTTAATTCCTAAGTGTTTCATTTTTCTTGATGCCATGGTGAAATGCATTGTTTTCCTCATTTCCTTCTCAATATCTTTATTATTGGCAATGACCTGGCGGTGTCAAGCAAATCAGCTACAGAGGTATCATCCAAGAAAAAATGGATATTAGGATGCAAGTACAACCAAATAGATACCACCTTTAAGAGTAGAATAGAAATCAACAACTATAGTGTAAACATTACTACAACCTGATTATCAACTCACAGCTAATATGGACTCAAAGTGACAGCTATAGCTTCAATAATGGTAGAAAAAAATTCAGCTTTAATTTTATAGAGTTAGCTAACTATATTAAGATTCATACAGTTTAATGGTTATGCTACTAAAGATATATTGGGCTGGAAAAGGAGGATTGAAATTTTAGTATATGTTTTAATGAGGCGAGCACAAAAGGGGGAATGAAACAGAAAAATATGAAAGTTTAAACTACAGGACACGAGGAGAAAGAGGAGTAGGTGAAATGATCCTATTAAGGACTACGAGAATGTTTTCAGAATGAGGCAAATGTAATGGACTAAACTGATGAGAAATTGAGGATAATAAAAAAGGCAGATAAGAGAAAAAACTGCATGGAGAATAAAATTAAGGAAAGATGAAAAGACACAGAAGGTAAAAAGAAAAGATAGGTGAGTATAACATAAGAAAAAAATTCTTTCTCATTTACACTGAATAGTTTTCTTCCAGTATCTGGAATTTTGGAAACTGCTCTCCCCAAATAACCTGAGCATGTTGCATGGTCAAAGGAGCCAGCTCAGCAAGCTAGGGGGAGGCTGTCCTGCCCAAAGAGAGGAAAGGCCCTGGTACATGTGCCAGTTCTCAAGCCTGAGGGGGTGGAAGTTGTGGCCACTGCTTCCTGGGCCTTCTCCTCCTCTCCTCAAATCCAGACTACTCCAAGAGAGTTCTTGGACTGGGATACAAAGAAGTTCCCAGAATCCTCAGGGTGCCTCCTCTGTCCCATTACCATGGACACACCGCAAAGAAACCAATCCAGTGAGGTCTCCAGCAAGCAAGAAGAGCAGGGTCCATGCACCTCACAGGAGATTCTAGTTTATCATATCCTCCGCTGTGTGTCACTAGATAACATGATCACTCAATTCCTGCAAATCCTGCTCCTTCTTTTAACAAAGAAATAGCTGATCACCAAGCCAGAATTACTACACTGTGTGGACCATAGTTGCAATAAACACTTCCCTCAGATCCTCAGGGAACTTCGTGAGTGCATCTCTGTGTGTTTTGGCATTGTGTGGGAAGTGGATCTCCATGAGCAAACATAAGTTCTTGCCCCTGTCTTGGGCCTCACTTGTAATGGGATGCTGGGAGATGAAAATCAGATCATTCTGAAATCAAACTCATGATGCTCATCCTGACTCTCATCTTCTTGAAGAACAAAGGTGCCAGTGATGAGGACACAACAGAAGTACTGAGAAAAAGGGAAATGTTACCTCAGAGAGAGCACTTTATTACTGGAGAGCCTTGGAAATTCATCACAGAGGATTTGGAACAGGAAGGGTATCTAGAGTATCAGCAGGTGCCCAATAGTGATCCTGCTCACTGAGTTCCTGCGAGGTGCAAGGGCCTGAGCTGAAACCATTAAAATGAAAGTCCTAGAGAATTTGGCCACAGTTTATAGGGGAGATCACAAGCCAATCCCAGGTCTATATGAGGAGGCTATGAAAGCCGAGCAAGAGGCTGCCCACGTATGGGTAGTGGGCCACCAATGGGGGAGCTCCATGTCAGGGCCGCGGGTTGCTCACAGTCATATCACTAGCTTAGCTTTTGCCTCCTGTGATATGAGGCTCATTCTTCAGTGAGTGCTTCTGGAGAGCAGGCTGTTTTCTAAGTAGTTAAAAGCAAGGTTAGGAAGGGAAATTACCGTGCATACCATCTTGATGGCTGTTCTATTTGGGTTATTGTAAACTAACAATTGTGTTTATAACATTAAAATCTCATTCCATTTTTGCAAGATTGAAGTAGATTTCACATCTTATTTAATGAGTGATATTGATCTCACATGTATGTTTAGGTTCGTGGTATTGATGGTTGATTGTGATTTCTGGTGTTAATGTGGCATTAATCTCACATGAATGTTTCTTTGCTTTTTGTCACACCAACTGGAAAACCTTTAACTTTACTTGTGGTAAAGTAGAAGTTGAATAGAAAATTCATTGAAAATGTGTAAGAAGTTTACATCAAGTTAGACCAAGTTCACATATTCACATGAGGATAAAAATCAATTTTTGGCTTTTTATTTCATTTCCTCTGTTGATCTATAGCATTAAAAAGTATATGTATACCTGAATCTGCTTGGTTTCTTCAATTATACTAGGGAAATTTACTGTCAATAAAGGACCCCATCTGCTCATGGACACATTGATGCCTAAACCTTAATTGTACATGTGCTCTTTGGAAGGTCCTGTGTCCCTAGTGAAAATATAAATAAAGTAGACAGAGAAGGACTAAGTCTACCCCCCAGGAGTACCACCAATATTGGTAGGTATAGAAATAGCTCATGGACCCAAAGTATATAAAAACGATCCCAGAATGGAAGGGGTCTAGCAGAGAGCAGTCATGGGTGAATGCTAAGATAGAAGTTTCAGGCTTGGGGTAACTGCAATTCCTTCTGCAGGAGTTGATTTAAGGCAGCTGCAAGGTGGCCATGGCCAGATCCTCCGATGATGTGTCTGGGGCATGAGATGAAAGCCTGAGAGGGTGGAAGACTGCTCTGAGCAGCGTTTTTAGATAGTGGGTGAAGCTGACAGGAATCCTCACCTGGGACAGCTAGGAGCAGAGTGGTCCTACACTGGCACAAACCGGGGGACTTACGCCCAGCATCTGCAAAGATTTCCTGAGAGATAAGGGGGACTCTCTTGTGAAGTGAGGTATCAAAGTCCCAGGTCAGGTGTTCTGCTGTCTGTTGTGGCTGTTTTGAGAATGATATTGAAAAGCACTAGTGACAGTGGATATATTTGTCTTGTTACTGACTTTAGAGAGAAAGCTTTCAGTTTCTCGCCATTTAGTATGAATTTGGCCATTAGGGTGTCATAGATGGCTTTTATCAGATTGAGTTTAGGTTTTTCTATACTAATTTCTCTTCAGGTATTTAATCATGAGTGGACGTTGGATTTTTTCAAATTTTTTCATTTATTTCTATGATCACATATTTTTTGTCCTTGCTTATATTTATGGGATGTTGTACCATCCCTGGAATGAAATCCACTTCATCATGTTGTATGAACTTTCTGATAATTTGTTGCGTTGTGTTTGCCAGTATCTTACTAATGATTGTGCACCCATGTTCATTAAAGTAATTGGCTTGTAATTCTCTTTTTGGTTGGATTTTTTTCTAGTTTGAGGATCAGAGTAATGCTTGCTTCTAGGATTCATTTTGGGAATCCTGCTTTCCATTCAGTTCATTAAGGTGTTTGAGGAGTATTTGCATTAGATCTTCTCTGTAGTTCTTGTAGAATAGGGCAGTGATTTCATTGGGACATGGGTTTTTCTAATTTGGCAGTTTTTTATATAAATTCTTTAATTTCATTGATTGATATTGATTTATTTGAAATTTTAAATCTTTTACTTTGGGAGTTCATATATATGTAGGAATTTATACAGTTCTTCTGAACTCTCCATTTTATTACGTTCTTTTTAAATTTTTAAAAAGTATTTTCTTGGTCCTTATTTTCAGTATGTGCAGTTTACAGTCATCCTGGGGAGTCAGTGCATAGATATACTATGGCTATTTGTTTTAAATTCCCTTTCCTTCCCTCCATCTTCTATTCCTCCTCCTCTAGTTTTTCTTACCATAGTTTCGTTCTTGTTGATTTCCTTAAACTTAGCTCATTATGACATATAATGTTTATATTCATTGATGCTGTTAAGTTCCTGTACATGGCATATTTTTATTCTGCATATTTCCCCTTCCTCTCCTCCTCACCCCTCATGCTTGTTCACTTGGACCACTTTCATTTTGCAAGAGATCCATTTCCTTTTCCTTTTCTATTCATCTTTTATTATTCTTTTTGCTTTTGCTTTGCCTAGCTGAAATGAATAATACCATAAGCTTGTGAGTCTGGTTTATTTCACTCAAACTTATAATTTTCAGAGGCTTCCTTTTTTTGTGTGCTGGGGATCGAACTCACAACCTTGCACTTACCAGGAAGGCACTTGTGCCTCTGAGCTATATCCCCAGCACTTCCATTTTCCTACAAGTGTCTTGGATTTTCATCCTTATAGCTGAATAGTATTCCACTATACACGGACACAACATTTTCTTTATCTAGTCATCTATTGCCGATTTTGCAGACTGCTTCCAGTATTTAGCTGTTAAGAGTTGTGCTGCTGTAAACTCTTGCATGCAAGCTTATCAAATGTGCACATATACCAATAGATATATACAGGCATGTATATGTATGCATGTACACCTACAAACATTGGTATTCAGAGTTTAAAATAAAAGAAAATGATGTTTAAAAAAAAAGGTAGTCACCTACCCTGGGAGAGTAGTGTAGGTGGTATCAGAAGTGAAATAACTGTGGATTTTTGTCCTCAGCTCCTTTTTATTTGGGCATAGTGATTCCTCCCCATCCAGGGGGGAACCTTGAAGTTTTGCCAACTGATTGGATCTCTGGCTGTCTTTGGTCTTAACCCAAGAAACTTCTATCTGTATTCCTACTGGACCTTTGATTCCTTCCTGTCCCTTTGTGGTGGGAAAGTAAGTGTGGGAGTATGGGTCTTACAGAAAGTTAACTTAGAGTTCATGGTTAAGTAAAGGAGACATCCGTGTCTTACGTATTGAATAAGAGCCCTCAGGTGGCTGTTTCTCTTCATTGCATTTCCTCAGATGAGGGTGTGCTGGGTCTAGCCTTTCATTTTTCTGGCTATATCACTGTTTTGCCTGTGTACTTTTCCAGCTAAATTTTTATGTGAATTGTGTTACCTGGCACTTTCTGTATCTGGTTTCTCTGTCTCTCTGTCTCACTCTCTGTCTCTCTATCTCTCTGTGTTGCTGTCTATCTATCTGTCTCTCTCTCTCTGTGTGTGTCTCTCTCTGTCTCTCTCTCTCTGTCTCTCTCTCTCTGCCTTTCTGATTGCTGAAGACTAATTTGTAGAGGAAAAACAACCTTTAGTAAGATTTCCTATTAGTTTCTTTAATCAAGCTTGATGAGATCCTATTTTATCCTTTTTTCCTGACTATGAACCCCTGTCTCTACACTCTCCTGTCAACCTTGGACCATATACGGGCCGATTTGTTAGAATGAACTTCAGCCTCAGGGAACCCTGTGAGATAGAGTCTTGGATAATAGGGGACAGAATCAGGTCCATGATGGACTAGGGTACAGGCTCTGCCAGGAACCAAGGCACTGATCTTTAGGGAGGAGGAAGTGACCAGAAAATTTCTTTTTCACACATGCTGTCAAGTCTGTAAGTCCCCATGCATGTTAAAAGATGTGACATCCACTCACTGGCTTTGCTTTGTGTCAGAGCAACAGGAGGTACAGTTCTGAGCTGTGTGTTTTAGTTGAGGGGAACAGAGAGGGTTGGGCTCAGTTAGGGGTCATGTTGAGGGGATGTATGGTGAGGGAACATGCCCCACTGCAAAGAGGACCAGGCATGTTTTACCCTGTGGTTGGCCCTGCACTCCTGGAAAGAATTCTTTGGTAAGGTAAGAATTTTACAGACTTTAAATTTAAATTTACAGTCAGAAGATCCTGCTTGTCTTAGCAGGTGTACTATTCAAGCTTGAATTTTAGCAATGTAGGAGAGATAAGGCAAATAGTCATGTGCCAGAACTGTGTGGGATTTTTCCGTGTAGTGAAACATTTTGATGAACCTCCACATCATTTTCCATAATAGCTGCACTAATAAAAACAAAAGTGAAGGGTGACAAATTCACAGAGGAGGACATGGTTCAGTGAGACTGTTCAACACTTGTTCAATGGAGCCAGAATTTTATAATAACTTCCACATTGGAAAGGGAGAAGTAAAACAATAGAAAATAGGAAATTGCATGCACAAATTTCTATCAATTAAAAAATACTTCTAGAAGCAATAATTGCATTTAAATATGTTACTGGATACAAGATCATTATGCATGCATTTTTACACTAAATATGAGGAACTGGTAAGTGAAACTGAAAACTACAGTTTATATTAACTTTTATTTTAATGGAATAATTGTTAAATGTATTTATAGGATACAACATGATGTTTCAATACATATATACATTGTATACTGACTAAATCAGTGTAATGAGCATATCACTTGACACATTTATCACTTGTTTGTGGTGATTAGGAAGTATGAATTAAAAGAGGTAAATCTGGCAAATATCTGTACCTTAAAAAATGTAATATATTGGAAAGAAGAGATAATGGTGATGTAAGCAAATAAAGATATAAACCTTGATCAGTACTCAGATGATTTAACAATATTACAATAATAAATTATTCCCAAATAACTTGATGAATTCAAAGGCCTCCTAATAGAAATTCTAACATTCATAAAAAATGCAAAGGACCTACTACACCCAAAGAAAACCTTTTTCATACAGTAAAATTAAAGGAATTACTCATTCATTTCAACAATTATACACTAACAGCAGACAAGACAGTGAATTATATCTAGAAATTCATCAGAATGAAGTCCAGGAATAAATTCACAGTTGTCTGCATATACAAATATCTAATTATGGAAAGATGTAAATGAAAACTTGATCAGAGAAAAGTTAGTCTCTGTAACAACTAGTTCTGAAACTACTGAATATCTATGTACAAAGAATAAACTTGGATCCATACTATGTGTTTCTTTATATCTATTAATATTAATAGTAACAGTATTTTTCATTCAATTTATCATCATTGGGACAAGCTATTGAATTCCACAAATGAAAAGAGGAGAGATTTATTCTGGCTCACAATTTTCAGCCAAGAAGCAAAGAGACAAGGGGAGAGAATACACCCTTCCAGTGCTCCTCCGTGTGACCCACCCCGTCTTTTAGCCAGGCCCCTCCTTTAAATGGGGGACTTATGGGCGACATTTTAAATGTGAATCATAGTAATTTCTTTCTCCAGAGAGAAAGAGAAACAGTAACAGGGATATTTTAAAGAATTAAATCATGTGACTGTGTCATCAATCCTATTTGAACCCAGTGAGGTAGTTTAACAGCACTTATTTTTCCTAAAATCTGTTACCTGATTTTCATTAATGTGTCTAAATTACACACCTAAATGGGGGAGTTCAGCATGGTATTTCACCACAGCGATACAATGCACACTCATGAGACGCAGCCTTGCTTTATCCACTCTCCTCCACATCCTTCTCTAGAAATCACTGTTGTACATTAGGATTGACTGTTTTTAATCTCCCACATGAGAGACTCATTTCATTTAAAGTAATGACCACAAATTCCAACAACTATATTTTACACAAAGTTTAAATATTTACTTTACAACAGGCAAATCATAGAAATGTCTAAAAAGATGTTTAACAAAATTTATACATTTTTAAAATAACTGTAAAACATTGTAGAAAGATTCAGGCCAAAGGATTCTGGTAAAAATAGAGCAGTACTGTCATATTCCTTGAAAAGTAGCAGAGTATGATAAAAATCTCAATTTCCCTTAAATTCATTATCAGTCAATAACTTATCCATGGAGGTCAAAATGACAAGCAAGTTAGGCTACCGCCTTGTGCTTTCTGAGTTAATCCTGGAAAACAATAGAAGACAGAAAGTAAATCTTAGCAAACAAACATGAGCAACTAAATGCAAAAGTCAGTATGAAGAAGTACTGGGGGAGACTGAAGACCTTGATTTGGGATTTGTGTTTGGATGGGACAGGGACATTGAGGGTCTGTACTGAGGCTTGCACAGGTGACCCATGAAGAAAATTTTAAACCTCCTGCCTCTGCAACGATGCACAGTCTGAGGCAGCACCTCATACCAGAGATTCCAAGGACCTACTTGTAACAGCAGGACACCAGGACACTGGAGAAAACCAGGCTGCAGAGTCTACTAATGTGCACCTGGAACCACCCTGGTGGGTGAGGACTCGCTTTCAACACAAGTGCTAATTAAGAGAAGATAAAGATGCAAGAGAAATAGAAAAGAGAATATAGCCACAAACCATGTATAGTAACTGTAGTTATTCTACGATCAAATAAGAGTCTCCTTCCTTCTGCTCCAGGGAACCCTGGGAGTCAGACTCTTCCTGTGAGGTGAAAATTCTCAGGTCCACGGAGGACAGGGGTTTGGACTCTGCCAAGAACCAAAGTGAACACCCTTAGGAAAGACAAATGTGACCTACAGAATAAAGTTATTCCCAGAATTACCCTGTAGTTAGCCTTACATCCTAGGAAGAATTCCCTGGCGAGGGCCCTTTTTTGCCTCAGGGGATCCACAGTGCAAAGTCAGAGCCTGGTTCAGTGGTCCTGACTTTAGCAGGAGCGGGTACATTGTACTTGGGTTCATTCCGTCAAGTTGAAAGCTCTGAGAAAACTGTGGAAGACTCACAACAGAGAGTGAGTCTCAGAATATTCTAGAAAATCTTCTGTTGCTGGCCCTGCCGCAGACAGTGCAGAATTCAGAAGAGTGTCTGTCCCTTTTGTCCTCTCTGGGCCCTAAAAGGATATGAGTCTTGTTTTGCAGACTGAGCTTCAGTTGAGAGGAGCATAGAAAGCCAGTGATCAGTTAGATACAAGAGAGGGGTTTTTAGTGGTACTCAGGAATCCCCACCCCAATGAGATGATCGCAGAATGTTCTAGAAAAGCCTCTCTTGCAGGAACTGCATCTCACAGTGCAGAATTCTCAAGACAGGGTACAATTTCTTCTCCATAGGAAGTGAGAGTCAGAGCCTTTTACTGAAGACTCTGCTTCAGGTGGGAGGAGCAAAAGGCCTGGGGTGAGGTTGGTCAAGGGAGCTCTGCATCAGGGAAAAAATGTCTCTGGGGGAGCAACCTTTTCCCTCAGGGCTCCAGAAAAGGACAGTCAAAAGCTGAGGACTGTGCTTCAGGTGGGAGGAGCAGAGAGGACCCAGGCAAAGTTAGGTCAAGATGAGGCCTGAGGGCACAGTGAGGAAGCCCCAAGCCAGGGAAAGTCTCCCCAAACAACCCAGAACTTTCTGTTACAGCCCAGCACCCTAGAGGGGGTAATTTTATGGAAATCATCGCCTTTTGCATCAGGGCACCAAGAGGAGAGACAGAGCCTTGCTTTGAGACCTCTGTTTGAAGTCTAGAGACTCAGGACTGGGATTAGTAAGGTCAAAATGAAAGGTTGATTGTCACTGTTGAAACCTTAGCTCACACAGACTTTCCTCAAATGATCCAATCCTACTTCTTCTGTATACACACGAAGTGCATATGACTTGCATCACAAAGGTGGTGATACGGTATGAATTCCTCTCCCATGCCTGTCACAGGGAACTCTGGTTGTCAGAGACTTGCTATTTTATTTTTGATGCATTTTAGATATGCACAATGGTAACACTGTGAGAATTCGTGCTTGTACATGGCATATCTGCTTGCTTCTTTTTTTTCCCATTTCCCTTACCTCCCTTCATTCTTTCTCTCCTTATTTACAAAAACTTTGTTTTCATTTTTTCATTCTATTCTCTCTCTCTTTTTTTTTTGTCCATTCGTTCCTTTCCCTCTGTAAAGGTATGTGCGTGTGACATCCACTGACTTCAGCCAGTAGGGTCAGAGAGAGGGGAGGGCCTCATCCTGCTGTCTGTCCTTCATGAGAGGGGAGCAGAGGGAACCTGTTCACACTCCAGGAGAGGTCCTGGAGTGGTTGAAGAAACGGCAGCCCAGCAAGAGGGTCTGTGAACAACCCAGATGCATCTCTGTTGTTGGACCTGGACCCCACAGAGGCAGGCCTATAAGAATCATTTCTTTTTCTGATAATCTCTTCACTCTCTTTTCTCCAAGTATTGTAAATTATAGAGGTGTTTCACTTCCTTGATTAGGATATTCACTAAGTTTTTCATTTCTTTTGATGCTATTGCAAAAGGTATTGTTTCATTTCTTTCTCAGTGTATTTATTATTGATGTACAAGAATACTGATTTTTGCATGTTGACTGTTTAACCTGTTATGCTACTGAATTGAATTGTTAATTCTTGGAATCCTTTGGTGGAGTTTTTAGGGTGTTCTCTAGAAACTATCATATTATCTTCAAATAATGATAATTTAATTGATTTTATCCTATACATATGCCTCTTTTGTTTTGTTTTGTTTTTTGGTACCAGGGATCAAACTCACAACCTTGCGCCTGCCAGGCAGGCACTTATGCCACTGAGATAAATCCCCAGCCCTATTTTTTGAAACAGGGTCTCACTATGCAGTTCAGGCTGGCATTGAACTCACTTCGTAGCCCAGTCTGGTCTCTAACTCACAAGGATCCTCCTACCTCAGCCTCCTGAGTGCTAGGATTACATATTCCTTTAATTCCTTTCTCTTGCCTGATTGTCCTGACTCATGTGTTGAGAACTATATTGAAAAGGAGTTGTGACAATGGACATCCTTGTCTTGTTCCTGATTTTGGAAGGAAAGCTATCCATTTCTTCCCATTTAATATGGATTTGGTCACTGGTTTGTCATAGATGGCTTTTATGAGGCTGACATGAGGTTCTTTTATGAATGTTGTCTTCAGGATTGTCATCATGAATGGATATTGGATTTTCTCAAATATTTCTTCTGACTCCATTGAGATGATCAGGTACTTTTTGTCTTTGCTCCTGTTCAGGCATTGTATTATATGTTTGATTTCGGCATGGCTATGCATGCTTGTATCACAGGAATGAATTCTAACTGGTGATTATATATGATTGTCTGGAAAATTTGGTGCATTCTGCTTGCTGGTACATTATTGAGAATTTTTATATCTATGTGAATTAAAGAGATAGGACATTTTTGTCCCTGGACTCTGGGAGGTGGCCTTGCTGTGAGGATGTTCACCCAGTCACAGGAGGAGACACATCCTGTCAGTAAATGGAGGAGGCCTGGATCTGTCAGGAATCAAGAAGAGGAACTTGGGTCAGGAGTGAAGGTTTTTGTATTGGTACATGTTTGCAATATAAAATGATTACGTTCATCCTGGGAATTTAGTACATGAACCATACTCATTCTTTTTTCCCTTTCCTCTGTCTTCATTCTCTTCCTTCAATGCATTTGGAGTACAAAGTGATCACATTTCTCATTGAGGTTTGGTTCATGTGAAAACATCACCGTTTCCCCCTTTGTATATTATATCCCATCCCTCTTCTCCTAATCTTTCAATCTCTTGATTTCTTCCTGTACGCTAAAGACCAATCCAATATTTACTATTATCTATCTTCCATTTCACACTTTATTTGTAGTTTTGGTTTCTCATATAAGAAAAACCATGTGATATTTAAGTTCGGTGTCGTATTTTTTTTCACTTGATATTTTGTTTTGGGGTACATCCATTTTTCTACAAATGAATGCGGATTATCTTTTTATGCCTGAGTAGTCTTTTTTAAACATAAATACCACATTTTTTATACATTCATCTGTTGATGGACATACAGGCTTCATCAAAGAATTAGCCATTAGCACTACTATACACATAGGTATAAATATACACTGCATTACAATATCATTAATTCTCTCAGGAAGTCACCTAGAAGGGCAGTATCCCAGTTGAATGTAATTTCTCGTGTTAGTTTTTGCAATAATCTGCATACTGATTTCCATAACATTTGTCCCAATTAACACTCCCACAAGCAGTGAATAAGGGATCATCTCCAGCCCCCAGACACATTAGCATTCGCTATTGTTAGATAGCCATAATCATTCTTTCTGCAATGAGAAGAAATCATATTGTTCGTTTAATTTGAATTATTTGAATGGCCAGCAGTGTTCAACACATTTTCATATATGTATTGGCCATTTGTACTTCTTTATCTGAGTGTCACTTATTTCAGAAGCCCATTTCTTGATTGGATATTTTAACTTGTGGGCCCTCATATTTGAGGTATTTATATATTCTAGATTTTCATCCATTGTCTGAGAAGTACCTATGAAACTTTCTCCCATTCTTTAGGTTGTCTCTTCACTCTACAAATTATTTCCTTTGCTGCACAAATGTTGGTTCTTGATATTATTTAGTGTGCACCTTGGTTTCTCTTCATTAAGAACTTCCCTAAGCCTATGTCTTCCAGAGTGTTAGCTATTTTGTCTTCCAGCAGAATATTCTTCTTTAATATTTTGATATTTGATGCCTTTTAGTTTTGGTTTTGTGCATGGTGAGAGACATGGGTGCAGGTTCAATCTTTTTCATGTGTATAGCCGGTTTTCTCAGCTCTATTTGTGAAAGAGACTGTCTTTCTTCCAGGGAGAGTATTTGACCCATTGTCAAAGGTAATACAGCTGAGTTTTCCTGGTGCTGTTTCTGTACCCTCTATTGCGCTCTTTGGATCAAAAGACTGCTTATCACCAGTACCATGCTGTTTTCATCACTGTAGCTTTGTAATTTAACTTGAGGTCTGGGACCATGAATCCTCCTGGCTTGCTATTTTTGCCCAGGATTGATTTTGCTATTCTAGGTCTCTTTTGTTTCCATATGAATTTTAGGATTGTTTTCCCTAGTTCTCTGAGAAATGCTATTCATACTTCCATTGAGATTGTGTAACATCTGTATACCAGTTTGGAATTATCACCACTTTGACTATGTTCATTCTGCCTGTTCAGGCACAGGAATTATCTTGTCATTTATTCATGCCCTCTTCTACCTCCTTTCTCACAGTGCTGTAATTTTTGATGTAGTGGTCTTTCACCTCCTTGGTTATGTTTATTCCTATGTATGTCATTTTTCTTGTTGTTATTGTGAAGGGTTTTGTTTCCTTCATTTGTTTCTCAGTGAGTTTATTCCTTACATACAGGAGTGCTACTGATAATTGTGTGTTGACTTTGTAACCTGCTATGCCACTGAATTTGGTTATTAATTCCAGTAGTGCTTTGGTGGTGCTTGGGACTTCTTCAGGGTAGAGGATCTTATTATCTACCAGTAGTCATAATTTAATTCTTCCTTTCCTATATATATGCCTTTAAATTCTTTCTCTTGCCTGCAGACAAATGTGCTTAGTATTATGTCAAATGGGAATGGTGGCAGCGTACATTTTTGTCTTGTTCCTGACTTTACAGGGAAATTTTTCAGCTTCTTTCCATTTAATATGAATTTGACCATTGGTTTGTTGTAGATGGTTTTCACGCTGGAGAAAAAGTTCTTCTATGCCTATTTTCTTCAAGTTTTTTTTAATTAACTGATGTTAGATTTTATCAAAGTTTTTTCTATTAAGATATGCATCCAAGCCGGGCGTGGTGGCGCACGCCTTTAATACCAGCACTCGGGAGGCTGAGGTAGGCGGAGCGTTGTGAGTTCGAGGCCGGCTTGGGCTACAACGCGGCGCAAGGCCGACCTGAGCTACATAGTGCGACCCTGCCTCAAAAAACCAGGGCTGGGAGTTTGGCTCAGTGG